>CAUYON010054561.1:0-42437 GCA_963573935.1 Arctocebus calabarensis
CTCTGCCTCCCAAGTAGCTGGGACTACAGGCGCCCGCCACAATGCCCGGCCATTTTTTGGTTGCAGCCGTCATTGTTGTTTGGCGGGCCCAGGCTGGATTCGAACCCGCCAGCTCAGGTGTACGTGGCTGGCACCTTAGCCTTTTGAGCCACAGGCGCCAAGCCTAAATTTAGTATCTTTTAAATAAACTGTTCCTATTTATCCTTGGAAACCTCAACTCCGGATTAAGAAGGAACATCGTAGGGAAAGTTGGAGGTAGAATGTGTTCAAACCTCAATTCTGCTCCTTAAAACTTGGTGGACTCTGGGGAAGTCTTTGAACCTCTTTATTACATCCATTTCCTTATCTACAAAAATGGTACCAACAATGTCACAGGATTGTTCCAATGATTAAATGAGATAATGTTTGTAAAGGACTTAGCATAGTGCCTGGCACATGGTAAGCACTCAGCAAGTGGTAAGTTTATACAAGCAGATCACTATGAAGCTTAGAGGGTAATAGTTGAGTAAATTGGTTCAAAGAGGAAGGGAGACAACTCTAAAAGCAGAAAAAAATTTCTTTAATTTGTCTCTGATCCTGCTGTTTCTTCTAGCTTCTCTGTTATCTCTGAATTTACAAATAACATTTATCCTTCAAGATGTACAGGTACTTGAAGGATATCTATATGATGCCACATTAAATACATATACCACTTCCTCCATGAAGCCCTCTAGGTTATCTCAGCCATAAGTGATCACTTCCTTAATTTTTACCTTTTTTTGTGGCATTTCTCTCTATATAATATTATAGTTATTTGTGTAACTCTGTCATCTGCCTTATAATACAGTTTCCTGAAGGAACAGGACCTTATCTTTTCTTTTTTTTTATTTATTTATTTATTTATTTATTTATTTATTTATTTATTTTGTAGAGACAGCGTCTCACTCTATTGCCCTCGGTAGAGTGCCATGGAGTCACAGCTCACAGCAACCTTCAGCTCTTGGGCTTAGGCGATTCTCTTGCCTCAGCCTCCCGAGTAGTTGGAACTACAGGCGCCCACCAAACGCCCAGCTATTTTTTGATGCAGTTCGGCCGGGGCCGGGTTTGAACCCACTACCCTCAGTACATGAGGCCAGCGCCCTACTCGCTGAGCCACAGGCGCCGCCCTATCTTTTCTATTTTGAGTTCTTCCTAGTCCTAAGCATTGCATATAGACTTGATTGTGTGAATGAAAGGCCACCGAGACAAAAACTTGCCCATGAGCAAGCTTGTGTTCTCCTGAACAGGTTCCAATTGTGTTCTTTTCTGTGTGTGTGTGTAGGGAAAGCCTAAAGTGTAGGAATGGATTTATTAACAGTTGGTATCATTGATACCTGTCCTTGAGAGCTGAGTAACTTGTGACTCATTGCCAAAGTTATCGTCAAATATAACATTCAAGGTGAAGGATGCAGAGTGCTAAGTTTTGTTTTTATTTTTTTTTTCTTTTCTTTCGTCTTGTTTTTCTTTTGAGGGGAAAAGGTAAAGAGTGAGGGAAAGAGGCTTGGCGCCTGTAGCTCAGTGGGCTAAGGCGCCAGCCACGTACACCTGAGCTGGCAGGTTCAAATCCAGCCTGGGCCCCCCAAACAACAATGATGGCTGCAACCAAAGAATGGCTGGGTGTTGTGACAGGCGCCTGTGGTCCCAGCTACTTGGGAGGTGGAGGCGGGAGACTAGCTTGAACCCAGGAATTGGAGGTTGCTGTGAGCTGTGATGGCACAGCACTCTATCCAGGGTGACTGCTTGAGGCTCTGTCTCAAAAAAAAAAAAGAGTGAGGGAAAGAACCCATCTTTTTTGTTTTTTAATGCAGGTGGGAATTATGGGTAGCTCCCAAGTATCTGTATAAATGAAAATAATTAACTTTGCTACTCCAGAAAAAAATTTTAATCCCAAAGTCATTTATTTTGGCTTTAGAATAGACTTACATTTGTGTCGGATTTTCCTGCCTAATTACATTTTGCTTAAGCTTATTTTAAAATTGTTTTAAATTCCTTTAGTAGGACAGCCTAGGAAAGTGGGGTGAGGGAGAAATGGGCCCCAGATGGGATCTGAACGAGAACTTCAGTTTTGCTACATCAAGACCTCCTGAGGCACTGCTTGCAGGAGGGCAAAGTTGGAGTCAGCTTTATGGAGAATAATTTGGCAAAATATTTTTAAAAGTCTTAAAAGTATGCTTACTCTTTGATCCAGTAATTCCACTTCTAGGCATTTGTCCTCAGGAAATAATCAAACAAGCATGCAGAAATGTAGGGACAGTTATGTTCACCACTACATTTATATCAGCAGAAAAAGCAAAACCACCTTAAAACATTGGATAATACAGAACTGATTAAATAAGGTACACTGTTATCTCTACATGTTTTCAAAATTATAGACTTTAAAAATGTTTGCCATTGTACCCTCAATGAATCCCCAGCAATAAAAAAAAAAAAATTTACCACTTCTAAGTGAAAAAGAGACTATAAAATAGTATGTACAGTTTGGAACAGTGCATAGACACAGACATGATTGATTGATTAATAGATAGATAGATAGATTCCTGTCTGGAAAAGACCACATTCTGCAGTTAACTTTGGTATTGCTGAGTGTTGTAATTATGGCTGGTTTCATACAGTTTTGTATTTTTCAAGTTTTCTCTTAAACATATATTCCTTTGTAATTAGAAAAAGCAACTATAATATCATTTTTTAAAGAATATATGTTTAATGTACCAATGGAAAAAATAAACTATTGCTGCTTAATGTCCACAAAGTAGGTAATCTAAATAGGAATAATTTATAATCAATGTATTTTTTTAAGAGTCACATTCATACATGTGAAATCAGCAATCATACTAAATACATGAATTAAATATATCATAGTTAAATTGTTCCCCAAGTAAAATAACCACATTCAGTAAAAGTCTGTAAAGGTACAATTAGATTATAGCATGGGTGTCCTGGTCTTCTGATACCTGCACGGCAGAGTAGTCTCTTTTTGAGCTAAGAGAACCAGTTGTACAGAGCTACAAAGACCAGTAGATTTTCTGGGAATTACATGCAAAAAATTTTTATTGCCCAAATAACATTATAAGATACTGGGAACATTTTAAATCATTCTTGATCTTCTGAAGGCAATTCCCAATGGTGTTTTTTTTTTGGTTTTTTTTTTTTTGGTTTTTTTGCAGTTTTTGGCCGGGGTGGGGTTTGAACCCACCACCTACAGCATATGGGGCCTGCGTCCTACTTGAGCCACAGGCGCCGCCCCCAATGAGTTTTTTTTATTACTTCCCATTCTTTGTCTGTTCATTATCATCATCTCAGAACTCTAAATCCAAAGATCTAAATGGAGAAAGAGCAAATGTATTGTTCAGAAATGATGAAGAAAGCCATAAACCTCCAATGACCCCCCCCAAATAACTCCTGGCTCACATGTTAAGAACTCTCCTTTATATGATCAGCTGCAGGGGAAATTTGTTCTTCACTGTTTACTAGCTTCAGCTCTGTACACAGATGGGGTTCTATTTTATTTGCAGTCCCTAAATTCCTAGGATACCACATGGTTTCTCCGAAAGAAAGGGCTCGCAGGTCTGGCTCCTGTCGTCTAAGGTCAGAGGGAAAAGCCTTTTGTGATTAACTCAGACACATTGTGTCCTTGGTATTTGGAACTTCAGTAGTTTTTGACTACTTCTCCAAGTTTGAACACCAACCCAAATAATCTTCATATAATAGAAAAAAAACAGATCAGCCTAGCTCTTTTTTTTTGGAGACAGAGTCTCACTATGTTGCCCTTAGTAGAGTGCTGTGGTGTCACAGCTCACAGCAACCTCAAACTCTTAGGTTTAAGCTATTCTCTTGCCTCCTGAGAAGCTGGGACTACAGGCGCTTGCAACAACCAGCTATTTTAGGGCTCAAACCCACCAGCCTCAGTGTACGTGGCCGGTGTCCTACGTACGTTGACCTAGGCGCCAAGCCCAATCTAGTGCTTTTGACTATAAACTGAATCCCAGTTTTTGCACTAGCTGAGAACTTGAGCAAGTTAACTTGCTCAGTTTGAAAGTGAGAATTTCAGTTTCGTCACTTAGGAGCATGGTGCCTTCCCAACTCACCTCACAGGGCTGTTCATTGTCAATCACAAAGCCATTGTTATGGGTCTTTGTATACAATCTGCCTTTTCCTTATTTCTGACAGTTTCCTTATGCTGCCCCACCTCCCCAAGAACCTGTGAAGACTCTCAGAAGCCTGATCAACATCCGAAAGGACACACTAAGATTGGTCAAGTAAGTTCCCCAAGGAGGTTGAGGGGCTGGGGCTGGCTCCAGGGCCCTCCTTCATGGTGGCAGACTCCTCAAAGGACTGGCACAGAGTGTTCCCCACTCCTTTGAGCCACAGGTGCCGCCCTGAGACTAGAATTAAGTCCATCGACAGGCCCTGATCATCCCACAGTGTAGCCCAGGGTCCCAGGACCCTGGCGGGTCCAGCCTTGGTGTATGTGGCCGGCGCCATAACCACTGTACTGCAGGCACTGAGCCATAACCTCAAATTCTCTGCTCAGTGAAACCTCTCATGAGCTATGGATATAGAATAAAAGCTCTCAGAAAGTTTATCCCCTAATACACCCTTTTCCAGGATGCTAGTGAAAGATGTGCTTCACCAACATGAAAGAATAACCCAGAGAAGAGGAAGATGTGAGATGCAGGGACATGAGCTCTACAGGGCAGAGGCAGAGGGGACCCAGATGATGGGGGAGGGGAGAGAGGTTCCAGAATGGTGGCTATGTTCTGGGTACAGAGGGTCCAGATGGGAGCAGGTCAGAAGGCTCCAGGAAGTACCTCCTCGAGCAGATGAAAGGATAGAGCACCTGGTGCATCTGGACATCTTGAGAGATTAGACAGTGTTTTGTCAGGACATAGGACAAGATGAGCACTAACTCTAGGTATAAGTTACATAGGAGATGACAAATAGTCACAGATTACTTTGTGGCTGAACTGTTAATAATGTTTGTATAATCACAGCAATACAGACACTACTCTACCAAACTAATAAAATTGTGATATAACTATGCTGTGGGAATAGAGGAGTTCTTATGTAGGGCAGAGTGAAAGAAAAGAAAGAAAGAAAATGAAGGAATCTTCATTTTCACAATAGGAAATCAATAAGTAAAACTGAATGTGAGTAAATGCCAAAATGATCAGCCAAGAGAAGTTTGCTTTGGAGAGGAAGAAAGGGAAGCAGTAAGGCCCTGTTTTGTTTAACAAGCCCTGTGGAAACTATTTAAAGTATGCAATTAATAACTTTGATGAAAATAAAAACTAAAAAAAAAAAGTGGCAAATTTACAAGGATGTTAACTGTAGTGCTGTGAAATATCAGATAACCTAAATGCCCCATAATATCAGTAATAAAGCACTCTACAATTATTCAAAATGAAGGCATACACCTGTTTAGGAACATGTAGATACCACCATATATTAAGTTTAAAAAAAAAGGTAGATAGGCCAGACGCAGTGGCTCATGCCTATAATCCTAGCACTTGGGAGGCTGAGGTAAGGGGATTGCCAGAGTTCACAGGTTCAAGACCAGCCTGAGCCAGAGCGAAACCCCACCTCTAAAAGTAGCCAGACATTGTGGTGGGTGCCTCTAGTCCCAGCTGCTTGGGAGGCTGAGACAAGAGAATTGCTTAAGCCCAAGAGTTTGCTTGCTGTGAGCTGTGACACTTGGCATTCTACTGAGGGTAGTGAGACTAAAGTGAGACTTTGTCTCAAAAAAAAAAAAAAGGTTGATAGATTTTAAAATATTGATATGTTATCCGCGAAATGCTGAGTCTTCTTTGGTTTCTAGATGTGCTGAGGAAGTGAAGAGCCCTGGAGAAGAAGCCAGCAAAGCCAAAGTCCACTACAATGTTGAGTTCACTTTTGACACGGATGCTCGGGTTGCCATCACCATCTATTATCAGGCCACCGAAGAGTTCCAGAATGGTATTGCCAGGTAAGAACAAGAGACCAAGCAAGCCACTTCCTTCCCAGGCCTACAGAGTCTGTGTCTTTTTTTTTTTTTTTTTTTTTGAGACAGTCTTATTCTGTCACCCTTGGTTGAGTGCTGTGTCATTATACCTCACAGCAACCTCCAAATCTTGGGCTCAGGTAGTCCTCTTGCCTCAGCCTCCTGAGTAGCTGGGACTACAGCAGCCTACCACAATGCCTGGCTATTTTTAGAGACTGGGTCTCACTCTAACTCAGGCTGGCTGGAACTCCTGAGTTCAGGTGAACCACCTCAGCCTCCCAGAGTCCTGGGATTATAGGTGTGAGCCACCGTGCCTGGTCTAGAGTCCAAGTGTTATATGCTTACCTAGGGAGGAAAACATTCTTTTTCTGCAACTTGGTAAGAGCTGGTTCCTGAATTTAGATTTTCATTTACTAAACCCTGCTTTTTCACCTTTTCATTTCAAATGGTACCATCTTGGAATAGTGGTAAATGGCAAGATAGCTCTTCAGGTCCTAAGATGCTGTTAAAAATCATTAAGCTGGCTCAGCGCCTGTGGCTTAACGGGTTAAGGCACCAGCCACATACACCTGAATCCAGCCCGGCCCGCCAAACAACAATGACAGCTGCAACCAAAAAAAATCATTAAGCTACCTTTCTGTGGATGTGTGGGTTGTACAGGTAAGTTTAATAACATTACCAAGCCAGAGTAAAGGAAACAGATTACAAAGGAGGTCTTTCTCCCCTGTGCTGGAGCCTGCTGGTTGACAACTGAGAACAGGCCTGAGACAGAGGCAGTCGTCACATCTGCCTGGGGTAGGTACTCACTTTTGCTTTGCCTCCCACTTGTATGACAGCTACATTCCAAAAGACAACAGCCTTCAGTCAGAGACTGTGCACTACAAGCGAGGCGTGTGCCAGCAGTTCTGCCTGCCCTCCCACACCGTGGACCCCTCAGAATGGGCAGAGGAGGAGGTGAGCTGCCGGGTGAGGGGGCCTCACATAGACTCGGGAGGGTCTGGGAGCTACTCAAGACCCCAGCAGGCAGCAAGAGGGGCTGCCTAGATGCCTGAAGGCCTGGTAACTTCATCACGTCCTTAGCAGTTTTGCTTATTTCACATCAAGGATATACCTAAATTTGTTAAGTTTTCTATCCTAAAATAACCCATTAGGCAAGGATACTTTGAGAAAGCCATGCTCAGAGAAAAAAACCTGAAAGCTGGAGGACTTTACCTGTGAGATTTTTAAAAACTGATGGCCTTCAGTTAAACAGATGCGGGTAGTTACACAGGAGCAGAGATAAGATTACTGCTTCTTGACTTGCCTTCCCTTTCCCTTTCCTTCCCTTACCCTTACAGGAACTATACCATCTAAATGTGTAAAGTCCTCTTTTTTTCCCTTTTCTTTCCCTTCAGCTTGCCTTTGATCTGGACCGAGAGGTCTACCCTCTGGTGGTGCACGCTGTGGTGGATGAAGGAGACGGTAGGGTGACTTAGGTCTTCTCTTGCTGTGTACCTTGCCTTTGTGTGGCATAGCCCTGGCCTGAGAACAGCACTCCTCCTCTGTGGGTCTCGGTCGGGCGGCCTCTGCGTCCTCTCCCACCTGTGACCTCAAGCTCCTTGGGCTGCTGTGAAGAGTATGGGTTGTATAACATGCCCCTTCTGGGGACAGCCTGGCACATTTGGTGTAGTGGAGGAGGAAGGTAGTGGGCACGGAGTGTCCTTCTTCACCTGTGTACCTTTGTTTCTTTTAGAATATTTTGGCCATTGCCATGTCCTACTGGGTACTTTTGAAAAGGTAAGTAACTTTAGAGGGCCTTACTTTAGTACTTTTAGTCCTTTCATTCCTGGGAGGACACCCGCAGCAGAATGGGTCTGGCTCCAGAGGCTACAGTGGCATTGCGTATCATGGTCACCCTGGGGCTCTGCTTGGTCTCAGCCTAAATCTGCCACCAACTGGCCACGTGACTTTAAACTGCTGAGGCCTTGATTTCTTCTTCTGGAAATGAAAGAGTTAAATGGGATTCTTGACAGCTGTAAGGATTAGAACTCTTTAGTTCCACATTGTGTGTGTCCAAAAACATGTATGAAGGAGTCTCCCTTGCCCTTTGGGTGTGTGTTCCCAGACCATAGTGGAAAGTATGGAGCTCTCTGGAGACTATGATTTTTCCTATACTGCATGCGTATCTGTGATAAAGTTTAATTTATAAATTAGGTACAGTATGAGATAACAATAATAAACTAGAATAATTATAAGGATATAGTATGATAAAAGTCATGTGAATGTAGTCTCTCTGTCTTAAAATATCTTATTATATATAATATTTTCAGACTTGTGAGTAACTGAAACCGTGGAAAGCCAAACTGCAGATGGGGGGGAGACTGCTGTGATTGAGAGAAGGCTATCTGGTACTTTATTACCCTCCCTTCCTTGTCATAGCTATCGTATTTTCATTCTAGCACACAGATGGGACTTTCTGTGTCAAGCCCCTCAAACAGAAACAAGTAGTAAGTATTTCAGGACCATGAGCTATTAGTCTGTTAGTATCCCCTTCCCTCCTTCCCTTCCTCCCTCCATCCTTCTTTCCTTCCTCCTTTCTTCCCTCCCTCCCTTCTTCCTTCCTTCTCTTCCTCGCTCCTTTCTTCTTTCCTTCCTTTTCTTCCCTCCTTCCTCCCTCCCTTCCTCCTTCCTTCCCTCCCTCCCTCCTTCCTTCCTTCCCTCCCTCCTTTGCTCCTTCCATCCCTTCCTTCCTTTTTCTTCCTTCCCTTCTCTTTCCTCTCCATCCCTTCCTTCCCCTTTCTCCTCTCCCTTCTCTCCCTTCCTTTCCCTTTCCCTTCCTCCCTCTGTCTCTTCTCACTTTTTTCTTTTTTAACTCTTTTGCTAAGTCTCTTCTTTTTCCTCCATCCCCTTCTTTTCTTTCTTTCTTTCTTTTTTTTTGAGACAGAGTCTCCCTATGTCACCCTTGGTAGAGTGCCGTGGTGTCACAGCTGATAGCAACCTCAAACTCTTGGGTTTAAAGCGATTCTCTTGCCTCAGCCTCCCAATTAGCTGGGAATACGGGTACCCACCACAGTGCCCGGCTGTTTTTTGATTGTAGTTGTCATTGTTGTTTAGCAGGCCCAGCCTGGGTTCGAACCTGCCAGCTTCAGTGTATGTGGCTGGCTCCCTAGCCATTGAGCTACAGGCACTGAGCCCACCCTCTTCTTTTCTTAATCAAAGAAGGAAAGAAAACAGGGAATGCTTCTGAATGTTAGAAACTATTAGAAACTACTTGGGTGATTTTTGGTGTCTTGATTATTATAAAATTGTTGACTATTTAGGCAGCTATTATTTGAGCAAAGGTCAAAGGACTTGAAAAGTGAAAGGACAAGATTTAGCTCCTGACATTGGATTTAGGGAGAATTCTTTTTATTTAAAATGCCAGGGTGAGAAACATTTCAAGCAAAAGGATAAAGTATTGGGGTCCAATTCAGGATAATTAGAGACCTTGGCTTAATTTATCACACCATTCCTTTTCTAAAATGATGTGAAAATTCAGATAGCCTGGCCATCCTCCCTGTTCCAGAATGATCAGCACCTTATGCTAGAAGTCCCAATCCCCACCACCTGCCAGCTGTTTTTATCCACTCTTGCAACAATAGCTAGAGATGTCACGGGAGAGAGGGGAGAGTGGGGCTGGTGGCGGTGGCAAGGGAGGGCATGTGAGGGGTAGATCCTCTCATGGAGGATCAATGGGGCAATTGGGTGGGAGGCAAGGTTGGCATTTGTTGGGATGCAAAGAAAGGCCCCCCCCTCTAGATGGGTGATAAATAGCTGAATTTCTATATTGTTCATTCTTATGGGTTAAGAACTCACCCCTCTTTTAATGAGATCAATAGTACTCATTAATTCCTTAGTATAAATTAGTTGATAATGTCCTTTCCAATATAATCACTAGGTGAAAACAAGTTTTAAGAGAAGCAGAGGAGGAAACAGATCCTGAGCCCAAGGTACTACCTGGGCAAGCCAGGCCTTGGTGAGTTGCCTCAAGGGGGAAGCCTAGTTCTCCAGGAGGCCTGGATAGGATGGAAAGGCTTGTGCAGCCAGAGGACAGTGTTTTGTCCTTTTCTCTGTTGCTAGATTGGCATTAGCCACAGACCATCACACTGGAGAATGGGATATAAAATCAGAGACAAGATAGGTCTTAGGGGAAGGGATCACTGGGAAGAGGTGAGGCAGAAGAGAGAAGTGGGCTCCTAAAAGGAAACGGGCAGGGCCGACTTAAGCACTGGGGACTGGGCATTGGCACTTGGGGTTTTAAGGAACAGGGCCAGGCCAGGAGGGGTAATTCTGCTGTGTGTCGGGGATGGAGCAGCTTCCTGGGGCACACGCCTCTCCTTCACGGTCTTGTTGACTCCTTTGCATCTGCCTCCCCCCACTTTTTTCTTTGCCCATTTCTTCTTTTATTTATTTCTTTTACATTCCTTTATTTCTGTAATGTCTGGACTGAAATTTTATTACCTAGCTAAAGCTTATGTTTTGATACATATTCTTCCATCCTTTTTCTAGTCTGTGCCTTTAACTGTCCATATAGTAAGATGCAGTACAAGTACTATTGTGGCATTTGTGAAATTTTATGTTTCTTGTTATATAAAATGGTGGGTGAATTAAACATTGTACAATATTCTACTCTCAAAGAAAAAGCATAAGTAAATAAAAGCATCCTTTACGTGTCCATGGGATTTGATTTTTCATCGCAAACCAGGAGTCCTTGGCTACCAAAGAAGTCAGAGTCAGGGGGGTCCCACTCTGGTCTCTCAGTAGACGCAGCCTATCCTTGAACTTTTCTCTGTGCTCTTCAGGTAGATGGGGTCAGCTACCTCCTTCAGGAGATCTATGGAATTGAAAACAAGTACAACACACAAGATTCCAAGGCAAGTTTTTTTTTTTGTTTTAAGAGACAGAGTCTCACTTTATCACCCTCAGTAGAGTGCTGTGCTGTCTCAGCTCACAGCAACCTCCATCTCCTGGGCCTAGGTGATTCTCTTGCCTCAGCCTCCCAGTAGCTGGGACTACAGGTGCCCACCACAACGCCCCGCTATTTTTTGTTGTTGTGGCAGTTTTGCCGGGGCAGGGTTTGAACCCTCCACCCTCAGTATATGGGGCCAGCGCCCTACCCACTGAGCCACCAGCTCCGCCTAAAGGCAAGTTTTATCCAAAATTCTGAATGTACTCTTCCTGGAAATCAGAGTGAGAAATTCTCAGATAAAGCTAGGGCCTAGGAATTTAGTGTGCTAACTCTAGGTCCTAAGAGGATATTGTTCCTCACCTCAGATTATTATGCTGATATCACTTTGGGAATGAGGTTTGGATTTGTTTTGCTGCAGAGCTCTGTCCAGCTGGGTTTTCTCCCAGGGTCCTTCCTTTGCCCTTTCTATGTCCGTGTGGTCTCCTAGGTCCCTTTAGTTCAACTGTCAGAGGGCAGGAGCTTTGTACCACAGAGGAGGAACTTGGGTGCTTAGACCCCTCTTTTCAACTTTATTTATTTATTTACTTATTTATTTTTGAAACAGAATCTCTCACTTTGTTGCCCTGGGTAGAGTGCTGTGGCATCATAATAGCTCACAGCAACCCCAAACTCTTGGGCTCAAGTGATCCTCTTGCCTCAGCCTCCCCCATAGCTAGGACTTCCGTACACCCACCACAATGCCTAGCTAGTTTTTTTCTATTTTTAGTAGAGATGGAGTCCCGCTTTTGTTCAGGATGGTCTCAAACTCCTGAGCTCAAGCATTCCACCTGCCTCAGCCTCCCAGAGTGCTGGGATTATAGGCATGAACCACGGGTGCCTGGCCCATCCTCTCAACTTTAGATAAACCTTCCCAGAAGCAGGGAGACTAAGTAGGTAAAAATACTAGGTCAACTACAAAGTCCAATGTCATTGTAGATTTTGTCCTTATAGTCTCTTCAGCTCTTCAGACAAGCTGCCTTGTAAACAGAGTTTGGAAAATGAAGGGCTTTGTGTCTTTGGCTAAATTTCTGTCTCCCTGGCCAGGTGGCTGAGGACGAAGTGAGTGACAACAGTGCTGAGTGTGTCGTGTGTCTCTCGGACGTTCGGGACACTTTGATTCTGCCCTGTCGCCACCTCTGCCTCTGTAACACCTGTGCAGACACGCTGCGCTACCAGGCTAACAACTGCCCCATCTGCCGACTGCGTAAGCCCCCCAGGATCAGGGCACTGGAGGGCGAGAGTGGACCAGATGCTTACAAAATCCCAAAGCACATGCGCACACATGCCCCCGCTGTGGCTGGCAACCACTTGAGCGCTGGGAGTGCGATTCTTTCTGGGCTCTTGTTTATCCTTAATCCTGCAGCAGGATGTCCTGATCACCTGTCTTCCTCTTCACAGCCTTCCGTGCACTGCTTCAGATCCGAGCCATGAGGAAAAAATTGGGTCCCTTGTCCCCTCCCAGCTTTAACCCCATCATCTCATCCCAGACATCCGACTCTGAAGAACATTCAGTAAGTCGCACTCAGAAGCACAGCCCCCAGAAGCAAATGCTCTGTGGTGTCCTTGCTGTCTTTCTCTTCTTTTAACCTTTTGTCCTTCTTTACAATGGCGCTGCAACAGAGTATTAAACTTTGGCATGATGAAGCAGTTAGTAGACTGGGTGAGATTATGTTCTGTTAAAACCAACCAATATTACAATGGAAATTTGAATATAGGTCGTTAAAACCCCCCTTTATCTCCTTGGGAACATAGTGTCCAATTAATATTTACCATTCCTATAGCCACCTGCTTGCAGTTTCATTCTAGTGGGGCCCAACTTGAACTCCCCCAAGAAGAAACAAGCAGATGATTGTTTTGTATTTGAGTACAATTTACTATCTTTATTTTAAGCCTTGAAGAAAGTAACTGCATTTCTTTATCCCATTTCATGGCATCCAGGACCAGAAGCTGGGTACACAGCGTAACTGATCTCAGTTTCATATAAGTGTTAGTGTTGAGGTATAACCTCAAAGCTTTGCAGTCGTAAAGAGAAGAGCAGATATTGTTGTTCTTTAGATTAACCCACTGGTGGGAAAGATTATTATTCAATGAAGGGTATTGGGATAATTAGTTAGCTATTTAGGAAGGAAAAATCAGTTGAGCACTTTACTCCTTACCAGATAACAAATAAATTCCAGCTAGAGTAATTAGTTAACTTATTAAAAGCACAACAAACCAAGCATTTCAATTTATTTTTTTATTTTTATTTTATTTATTTATTTTTTTTTTGAGACAGAACCTCAAGCTGTCACCCTAGACAGAGTGCCGTGGCATCACAGCTCACAGCAACCTCCAATTCCTGGGCTCAAGCGAGTCTCTTGCCTCCACCTCCCAAGTAGCTGGGACCACAGGCGCCTGTCACAACGCCTGGCCATTTTTTTGGTTGCAGCCATCATTGTTGTTTGGTGGCTGGGCTGGATTCGAACCCGCCAGCTCAGGTGTATGTGGCTGGCACCTTAGCCCGTTGAGCCACAGGGACTGAGCCAAGCATTTCAATTTAGAATAAAATATAGATGATTATTTAGTTGACTTTAGGTAGGAGAGTTCTCTCTGAGCTTGAAAGCAATGAAAAACTATAGAAAACAAATCTCTAGATGTTTTCATGTAAAAAAGCTTAATACTTCAGAAGTCTAAAAGGTGACCAAAATTAAAATATAAACAACAAATTGCTTTAAAAAAAAAAAAAAAAAAAAAAGTACTGAGGCCAAATGCTGTGGCTCAGCACTTCCAGAGGCTGAGGCTGAAGGATTGCTTGAGTCTAGGAGATCAAAACTGGCCTGGGCAACATAGCAAGACTCTGTCACTTTTAAAAAAAAAGAATGGGCTTGGCGCCTGTGGCTCAATGGGCTGAGGTGCCAGCCATGTACACCTGAGCTTGCGGGTTCGAATCCAACCCGGGCCCACCAAACAACAATGATGGCTGCAACCAAAAAATGGCCACGCATTGTGGCAGATGCCTGTAGTCCCAACTACTTGGGAGGCGGAGGCAGGAGACTCGCTTGAGCCCAGGAATTGAAGGTTGCTGTGAGCTGTGATGCCACAGCACTCTATCCAGGGTGACAGCTTGAGGCTCTGTCTAAAAAAAGAAGAAGAATGTTATGTTCAGTGAAATAACCAAGATATAGAATTATTATTTATAGACTGATCATAACTTGTGTAAACATCACAAAGATAAAAACTGGAAGAAAATATATCAGAAAGCTAACAAAAATTACTTTGGATGTTTGATTTTTTGGGTAATTTATTTCCCTTCCACTTTTATGTATTTTCCAAATTTCCTGTAATGAACACATATTTCTCTTATAATCAGAAGACATAGAGATATCTAAGAAAAAGTTTACTTGTAAGCAGGATCTATAATGTGTGGTTCTTCTGGTGTTTTATCTTCCTTCTCACTCAAGCACAGAAGCTTTCTTACTAGACCCTCCAAACCAGTGTACAAGAAAACACTTTTTCATTGTTCAGTAAGGATCATAATCATGCCATAAAATAAAAAGGACTTAGTTAATTTTCAACCTGTCTCTGATTTCTCTAGTCCTCAGAGAATATCCCACCTGGATACGAAGTGGTGTCTCTTCTGGAGGCCCTCAATGGGCCCCTCACCCCATCCCCGGCAGTCCCTCCACTCCATGTGCTTGGAGATGGCCACCTCTCAGGAATGCTGCCTTCATATGGCAGCGATGGCCATCTGCCCCCTGCCAGGACGCTCTCCCCTCTTGACCACCTATCTGACTGCAGCAGCCAAGGACTCAAGCTCAAAAAGAGTCTCTCCAAGTGAGTAGCCAACACTCAACAATATCACCCCCAGGAGCCATCAAGAGACACTTTTGACTCATCTTTCCCCTCATTGGGCTTACATCTTAGGGCCTCAGGGCAGAAGAGATGCTCTGAGCTGTTCCTAGACCTTCTTAGGGGAAAGGTTTTCCTTTTTTTTTTTCTTTTTCTTTTTTTTTTTTGAGATAGAGCCTCAAGCTGTCATCCTGGATAGAGTGCTGTGGCATCACAGCTCACAGCAACCTCCAATTTCTGGGCTCAAGCAAGTCTCTTGGCTCCGCCTCCTAAGTAGCTGGGACTACAGGTGCCCACCACAACACCCGGCTATTTTTTGGTTGCAGCCATCATTGTTGTTTGGTGGGCCTGGGCTAGATTTGAACCCGCCAATTCAGGTGTACGTGGCTGGTGCCTTAACCCATTGAGCCACAGGTGTCGAGCCAGGTTTTCCCATTTTAAGAGAGGAAAATGAGATAGTACGTAGGTACTTAGGAGAATTCGGTTTGGAGAAACCTCGTGTATGTTTTCTTTCTTTTTTTTTTTTTGCAGTTTTGGCCCGGGGTTGAGCTATACACCACCCCTGGTATATGGGGCCAGCACCCTACTCCTTGAGCCACAGGTGCCACCCAGTGTCCTCTTATTTTATGGGAAGTGACAGGGATATAGGGAAGAGGACGCTGACCACTTGCACAGGGTCATGCAGGCCCCTAGCATTGCCAAATCACCTGAGCTCAGGAGTTCAAAACCAGTCTGAGCAAGAGCAAGACCCCATCTCTACTAAAAAAATAGACAAACTAGCCGGGCATAGTGATAGGCACCTATAGTTCCAGCTACTTAGGAGGCTCAGGCAAGAGAATTGCTTGAGCCCAAGAGTTTGAGGTTGCTGTGAGCTATGATGATGCCACTCTACCCAGGGTGACAGAGTAAGACTTTGTCTCAAAAAAAAGCAAAAGCAAACAAACAAAAAATACTTAAGTCCAACTAGATACCAATCATAGTGGAGGGCTTCCATAGTGGAGTAAAGGAGGATATTTTATAGATGGAATATATTGACACTCTAAAAACGCTAGTGATTTTTCCCAAGTTCAGATAGCAATTTCCCTGAAGGAGCTGAGTTTCTGATGCCCAGCAGAGGTCTCAGCCCCACCCTCCTGCTCTATTCACTGCCTAGTCCTCTGGCCAGGTGTGGTAGCCTCTAGACCCAGCTACGCAGGAAGCTGAAGAGAGGGCTCATATGAGTCCAGGAGTTTGAGTTTAGCTTGGGCAACATAGCAAGACCCCATCTCAAAAACAAGTGAACAAACAAAAAAGATCTGGTCCCTTTAGCTTCCACTTCATAGCAGTTATCCTCTTCCTGTGGAGTCTGGTTAGCAAGAGTACAGGGTAAGTTCTGCTGTTTCTCCTGAACTGTTACAGATCCATTTCCCAAAATTCTTCTGTGGTACATGAAGAGGAGGATGAGCGTTCCTGCAGTGAGTCGGAAACACAGCTCTCTCAGAGGCCATCAGCCCACCATCTCACAGAGGTCATTTATAGTCTTCTCCTTTCCCGGGTGTGGACTCCGGGGACTGTCTCCTACCTGCATGGCTGTCAGGTCCCTCTGCTTTCATTCATTCTTCAAACACCTTTGCAACACTCTCTGAGATAGCAGCAAAGGTTTCCTTAGATTATTTATTCAGCACTGTGTGGAGCCTGTATGATTTGCCAGGTACTATCCCACATGCTGAGGACAGCAACAGTAGGAAACCACAAAAATCCCTGCCCTCTTTGTGCTTATATTCTTGTTGGGAGGGATGGACACAAAAGACAATGAGTTAAAAACGTGTGTGTGTGTGTTGGATGGTGCTGTGTGTGTTGGATGGATCAGAATAGGGGAAGGGACTGCTGGGACTGGAAGTGAGGAGTGCCATTTCTAAAAACTGGTTTGGAAGCAGAGGGAGCCACGCAGATGCATGAGGAGAGAGGGCTAGAGATCTAAGGAGGTGCTGGGAAGCCATTGTGTGGGATGGAAGGAGACTGTATTTTCTGCCCTTACACATATTACTTAACAGAGATTTATGACACACCTACTCTCTGTAGGGCTAGAGCTAGGCATGGTGGGGCATAGGAAGGTGATAAAGTGATCCTTGCCCTTTGGGGCTCAGGTCTGCCTGGGACAAGAAATAGGACTAGTAGCACCTGGTGTGTTGCTGCTGCTTATAAGTATTCAGTGAGTGGACGGATAAATGAATTTTAACTATAGAAAGAAGTGTGCCCAAAACAGACAATAGAGTGCTGTGGCAGAGATAGACAGGATTATTCTAAGTGGAGGAAATCAGAAAAAGTATTCTGGAGGAGTAGCATTTGAGCCCAATCTTGTTATTTTTTAGACATGAAGGGAAAGGTGCGAGAAACATCCAAGTAGAGGGGGTGATGTATGCAAAAGCCAGGGCAGGAAGTCAGGCTTGGACAGGCCAGTGATGTGGTGAGAGCTCTGCTTCCCTAAGGCCCCCTGAGAGCAGCGTGGCCAGGACTACATAGGAGGCAGACCCAGCCAGGAAGCGGCTGCAGTAGCCCAGGCTAGAGGGAAGCCTAAACTAATCAAAAGAGGACCACCTGTCGCGAGGCGAAGGGATTATGGAGATATAGTCAGTAGAGCTTTGCATGTGTGCCCAGGTGCCTACAGGTGGGGGTCGGATCAGAGCGGGATGTGGCAGGCGCCCAGGCAGGAAGCCAAGCCAGAGTTTGTTTTAGATGGAGCTGGAACTGACCGCCCATCCACATGAGCAGATCCTGCTGGTGGTGAGGCCTCTGCTGGTTTTGTATTCTTTAGCCCTCAGAAGGAAAGCTGATCATAATCCTGGAGAAACCTGGGGTGTCCCTATGTCACAGCTGCTGGGTGACCTGTGTCACCTGAGCTGCAGTCTTTGTACAGCCTCAGCAGATGCTGTGCCTCAGGCAGGGGGTGCTGACTGAAATTGGTGGCTCCCATGGGAGACGGTTGTTTCAGGCCAGGGCTAAGAAGTGAGGATGAAAGAGAAGCCACAGCCTGTGCATGCCACATAGTCCCTCTCAGCGTCCCCTTTTTGCCTCATCCCTACCCAATCCCTTCCTCCATCGTGGTTGGCTTATGCTTACTCCATAAACCCTTGTATCCCCATGTGCCCCAGGAATGTGGTGTGACTCCAGAAAGTGAGAATCTCACCTTGTCATCATCAGGAGCTATTGACCAGTCATCTTGCACAGGGACACCCCTCTCGTCCACAATCTCCTCTCCAGAAGGTACATGAGGGAGAGGGGAGCGGTTGCCTATCCTTCCCCTTAACTCCTTAACTCGTCCATGGCTGCCCTGAAATTTCTTCTGGGAATGGACTTGGGATTAGCAAGCTAATACCTGGAGTGTGTGACTAAATGGGCCAGCTTGAGAGAGGAGGGGACTTGCTCTCCTGCTACAGAAAGATGGGATAGGGTTTGCCTATGCTAGGGGAGTACTGGTTCTCTTATTTGCAGCCCTGCCATCATGAAGTTTCCTTTAACATTATGAAAGGGAAAAGCAAATCTCTGGTCCCTGAAGTTGAGTTCTAAGCTCCAAAACCTTAACCCTAAAACCTTTTTTGGGGAGGGCAAGATGATATACCTCTCACAGCCTGAGCACAGAGAGAGAGCTCTGTTCCCCGGAGCCAGGCAGAAAGAAGCTCTGCCTGACCTCAGGCTCCTTCCTCCATCCCGTCTCCAAAGGCCCTGCCAGTAGCAGTCTGGCCCAGTCCGTCATGTCCATGGCGTCCTCCCAGATCAGCACTGACACCGTATCCTCCATGTCTGGCTCCTACATCGCCCCTGGCACTGAAGAGGAGGGAGAAGCTCTCCCTTCTTCCCGGGCTGCCCGCAGGTACCCCTCAGAAGAAGGAGAGGTAAGGGAAGGGCACGGAAACCACCCTGGCTTCCCTGTGCTTTGTGTGCCTGTCCAAAGTGGCCTCATCCAAGGTCTGCTGGGCTAGGCTGCATAGCCCCCCAATGTGCTGGAAGGGGTACTATGCAAAACAAGGCTGTCCCTTAGACTGGCACCAATTTCATACTTAAGAAGACATGGTTTGGGGTTTGCTGTCAGGAAGGTTTGATAGGAGAGCTTGTAATAACTGTGCCCTTTGGACTTTGTGGCTCTTTTGCAGGGGCTGCCAGCAGAGTCTCCAGAGAGCAACTTTGCCGGCCTCCCAGCTGGAGAGCAGGATGCGGAGGTAACCCAGAACATGGCTCCCCTTCCCACCACTGGAGCAACTGCTGGCCTTGGCTGGGGATGCCAACATGGACAGCTCAGGAGGCTGTGCAGAAGAGCCTTCCTGGGCGGTGGGCTGGGGTCAGTTAGAAGTGGAGAGTGGGTAGAGATAAGGGCAGCCCCACTGGGCATCCAGTGAACAGGATGGCTCCAAGATGGTGGGTGTGGAGTGGGTTCAAGGGTGAACTTGTCCTGCCAGACCCTAGACTTTGAGAATATGTCATTCTTCATCCGTATTTACACAGGCGGAATGAGCTGCAGCTGCTCCCTGGCACTGGGCCCACACAGGCCTGACTTCAAGGTTTCTGCCTGCCTCCACTCACTGTTCCCAAATAGATCCCCATCCATCAGGCAGGCAGGACTGGGATTCATGTGAGAAGTGCCCTGACTGCAGTGTGGGTGGAGTGCCTAGGCACTAGCTTGCAGTGTAGACTCTAGAACTTTTCCTGGACCCTGATACTCAAAAGTACTATCTGGATAGAGTTTGGGACTCTAAGGGATTTCTGAAAGTCTTCCAGTCTCATGATTTGCTTTTTTTTTTGCTTTTTTGAGACAGTCACATTAAGTCACCACAAACTCAGACTCTTGGGCTCAAGCAATTCTTTTGCCTCAGCCTCCCTTGTGGCTGGGGCTACAGGTATCTGCCACAAAATCTGCCTGTTTTTTGTTTGTTTATTTAGCAGGCTGGGCCAGGTTCAAACCCACCAGTCCCAGTGCATGTGGCTGGCACCCTAACAACTGAGCTACCCGCACCAAGACATGATTTATCTTTTCACTTAATAACTTTTATTGTGGCCTCAAGGAAACAGTATCAATGATGCTATTAACAAGAGTGTTCCTGGCTCGGTGCCTGTGGCTCAACAGGCTAAGGTGCCAGCCACATACACCTGAGCTGGCGGGTTCAAATCCAGCCTGAGCCCACCAAAAAACAATGACGGCTGCAACTAAAAAATGGCCAGGCGTTGTGGCGGGCGCCTATAGTCCCAGCTACTTGGGAGGTGGAGGCAGGAGACTCACGAGCCGAGGAATTGGAGGTTTCTGTGAGCTGTGAAGCCACAGCACTCTATCCGGGTGACAGCTTGAGGCTCTGTCTCAAAAAAAAAAAAGTGTTCCTGACCGGCCATCCTGAGCACATTGGTGACATTGCTCAGAACTGTCCCTGCTGCTCTCACCAAGCAAATCCACACCTGCTTGGCCTCCCAGGCATTTCAGACATGGCAGGAAGCATGTGCTATTGATGTGGGCCCTGGAGTTTGATACCATGAAGGTGATTAGTTCTGCCTTTAGCCAGTGGGTTGCTCATTTTGCTGCTGGATAGACCCATGAGTCGTCTTCTTTCCTAGGGAAATGATGTTATGGAGGAAGAAGATGGATCGCCCACACAAGAAGATGGTAAAACACCTGATCCTTGCTCCTGTTTATTGTATTTCTTTCTTGAGTGTTCTTTCAAAGGTAGATAAAAGGGTACCTGTATGACCCAGTGGCACTGCCCAGTTGTGGGGCTGTTGGAGGACAGGTTGTCTTCTTAATGGCATATCAAAACA
Organism: Arctocebus calabarensis; assembly: GCA_963573935.1. NCBI lineage: Eukaryota > Metazoa > Chordata > Mammalia > Primates > Lorisidae > Arctocebus > Arctocebus calabarensis. Next base: position 20,568 of record CAUYON010054561.1, read on the forward strand.
AAGAGGGCACTGACAACCTCAGTGACCTTCCCAGATCTTTCTGGGATTCAGAGCCAAGGATGTCAGGGTGAGGATGCTGCAGAAGATGCATGTAACTCTGCGTTTACCTTGAGTGGGTTCTGAAGCCTACTGGGCAGCCCTGCCGCCAGCCCCCCTGCAGCCAGTTTCCACCTCAGTCCCTCAGAGCAGCCCACTGTTGAGCAGCAGCAGCAATGTCTTTGTGGGGAGGAAGGACCATTTGTCAGCTGGTCAGGTTTAGCTCTAATGAAAAAACTCGAGAGCCAGGACACATCAAAGGAACTAGGTCCAAGTTTCTTCAGGAGCTCAGCTTAGGCAAGAATCTTGTAGGCTGTTGAGATGGTTTTCCTACCATAACTCAGGCCTCAGTTATGTCTTCAGGTGGAAGAATTTCATTTCCAGTAAGGCTAGATGAATGGCCTACAGAACAAGGGAGCAAGAGGAAGGGGGGCAGGAGAGTCACCTCTGTGCAGGGAACACTGATTCTTCCCTCTGTTGCTCCGAGGTGTCTTCTACAGGGATACCTCCAGAACATACATGTGCCCCAGCCCGGCTATAGACGTGCCAGCAGATGTCATCAAAGTTGCTTCTGCTTTAGCGCTGGCCATTGCTTGGGGGATGTCAGGAGGTGTGCATGCAGGCTTGATGGCTCCTGCCTGGCCAAGGAGCCTGAAGACAGGGTGGCCCCAGGGATGGGTTCCTTTGCTCCATTCCAGCCCCAGAGGGTTTGGAGCTTCCCTATCTCAGAGGATGAGTGCTCTAGGCTCCAGTGTTACCTTTTGTGATTGTTTCCCCCAGAGAACATTTGCTTCTGGAAAGTTCTGCAGGGCCAAGTTGTCTCATCTGACATTCCTAGCGCTCATGGTCAATTTATATGTTCTTTTCACCAAGAAAAAAAGAAGGGAACTTGAAAAAAAAATCACTTCTAAAACTTTTCCCTTAAATATCTGTAGATTTCTAGTCACTTAAAATGTACTCAAAATAACTCAATTCTCATAAGCAATTAAGTCATAATTTTGTGAATATGGTCATTCTGATTGATATACAAAATTATGGAACCTGAGACCTTTAGTTGTTATTTTATGTACTTATTTTGCAGAGACTTGGGGTCCTCAACACCCAGCATATATCTGAAGCAGACACAGACCTGAGCAGGGTGACTCCTACCTGGCTTTCTCTGGTTGGTGCTGCCTGGTTTCCGCCTGGCTCTGCTCTCCACAGAGTTCTCAGCAGAGCCTGCATCTTGCAGCCTCCTTAGTTAACCTGCCTTGTTAGGGGACAGCAGATGGAAAGGTGCCAGTTAGAGAAACAGAACAGGAGAACTTGAGAACACAGACATGCCCACACAATTTATTCCTTTTTTGTCCACTCTTTACCCACTAAATTGTTGCCATTTTTTTAGCATATGAGTCGACTTTTGTCCATCCTTAAGACTTTTATTTTAAGGACAGCAAAACAGAGAAAAACACAGCCAGTCCCTCTCTAACTACATTAACTCCATTACAGGCCAGAGGACTTGTGCATTTCTAGGTATGGAGTGTGACAATAACAATGACTTTGACAACGCCAGCGTGAAAGCACTGGACAATACGCTGTGCTCTGAGGTCTGCTTACCCGGTGAGTGGCAGTCTGCTGAACATGAACTTGGTAGGAGATAGTTCTCTCTGCTCTTACCCCTGCTCTTACCCTAATACACCCATCCCCTGCCCTGCAATTCTTGCCAAGAAGGTCCAGGTGTACTAAGTGCTGGAAACCAGTTGTTGAAAAGAAGTGATAGGCCTTGGGCTTTTTCAGAGCAACCTCTGCTCTGAGGGAGAATATTAGGATACGAAGAAATAGCCAAACTTCCTCTCTGTACAATTTGGCCTCATCTTGAATCCCTGCCATCACATCTTGCTGATACCATGTCAGGTGGCCTGGTTTTATTTTCATCAACAGGAAGTTTGAGCAGATAAAACACCACCTCTCCATGAAGGTCTCAGAAAGACGGCCTGAGCCCTTTAAAACTGAAGCCCAGCTGGGCACAGTGGCTCACATCTATGATCCTAGCATTCTGGGAGGCTGAGGCAGGTGGATTGCTTAAGTTCACGAGTTCAAGACCAGCCATAGTGGTGGGTGCCTATACTCCTAGCTACTTGGGAGGCTGAGGCAGGACAATCTCTTAAGGCCAAGAGTTTGAGGTTTTTGTGAGCTATGACTCCAGGGCCCTCTACTGAGGGCAACAGAGTGAAACTCTGTCTCAAAAAATAAATAAATAAATAAACAAACAAGTAAATAAATGTGAGCCCCCGCTCCTTAGAAGAAACGTGTTGCACTGAGGATCAGGAAGGCATGTAAAGCCATTATTGAACAGGCTGGGAATTGACTCTGGGCTGCCATGTGCATTGGACATACTAGACTCAGATCCCAAAGGAGAGATCCGGGGCTGGGGGTGGCTTGTGTTCCCTGGAGCCCCAAGTTTAAATCTGATCAGTTTGTCACTGTTTATTCCTTGTCACAGTGCTGATGGGAACTTAGAATAACGCCTATCAGAGGGCCCCCGTCAGCCTCACTATGAGCACCACCCCAATCCTCCCCTCTGTGCATAGTCAAAGGCCCCAAGAACCACTTTTCTAAAAGCCAGGTCCTGCCCAAGTGGACTCCATCACATGTCCCCTCCTCCTCGTTTCATACAAGATTGTCCTCCACGTTGTGTTGGCTGTGCTCCTCTTAACCACTCCCTGAATTAAGACTTACTCAGCTTCAGAGCAGCCCCGTCATGGGTCCAGTGCTTTACTTGCCCAGTGAAGTGGCTAGAAGTGTTACAGCCATACAACCTCCAGTGGCTGCCACTCTCCATCAGCCTGTGGAAGACATGGCTCCAGCATGCTCTGGCCCCACACAGGCTCATGGCAGGGGAAGACAGAATTCTCAGGAGACATTTTCTCCAGCCTATCAACGGGGTCTTAAGTCATTTTCTCTTCCTTCTGTCCTGAAGATACCACCTCGGTCTCTTAATCTTCAGTGAGGCTTCTCCTGCACAGGCTCAGGGAAGGTCCCCCTCCTGCCTGAGCATGGAGGAGCATGGAGGAAGGAGCATTGACGTCCATTGACTTCCTGAGCATGTGCCCAGCCTCCTGCCACTTAGGCCTGGACTGGGGCTGCTGGACCCAGGGCCCACATCATTCACTGCCTTCCTACCCTTGACTTGCTTCCTTCTGTCCATTTGTCTTTCACATCAGCTTGTCAAATGTAAATCTGTCTGATTATTTTTTAAACTCATTTGTCGTCTAGAGTTGGTATGAAAGTTCATGTTCACTCTGCACCAACACTGTCCCCTCATCTCTGCTTAGCCCAACACCAAGCTTGCTGGACTTGCGCATACCTGGGAGGCTCTTGCGTAGGGCTAAAAGCAAGGTTTTCGTTTCTAGCGGGCAAGGTCGCGTATTCAATATATTAAGATTTCTTTTTTTTTTTTTGGCTAGGGCTAGGTGTGAACCCACCATCTCCAGCATATGGGGCCGGCACCCTACTCCTTTGAGCCACAGATGCTGTCCAATATATTAAGATTTCTAAGAAAAATATTTGTGGTCAGGCACAGTGGCTTATGCCTGTACTCCTAGCACTCTGGGAGGCCAAGGTGGGTGAGTCACCTAAGCTAGAACAAGAGACCCCATCTCTACCAGAAACGGGAAAACTAGCTGGGTATTGTGGTGGGCGCCTGTAGTCCCAAATGCTTGAGAGGCTGAGGCAAGACGATTACTTAAGCCCAAGAGTTTGAGTTGCCATGAGCTATGATGCCCCAGCTCTCCCCAGGGCAACAGAATGAGACTCTTTCTTAAAAAAAAAAAGAAAAATATTTGCAAACACTATTAATTTCTGTTCAACAAAAATGGTTATGCTTCTGTGGCAAAGATGATGGGAAGGATTTATCTTTAACTAGCATCCTTGGTCAAGTGTTGGGTGAAGAGGCTATCTCTGCCCTTTGTCTATGGCCACTCTCTACTGGCCATCTCCTCTGGGGCTCCAGGAAAGAAATCTAGGTCCCTGCCTCCCTCAAGAGGCTGCCCTACTCACTCCTAGTTTTTGGCAAAGGAAGCTTATGGGAGCTATTGTAGCCAACAGTGCTGGTTGAAACTGAGATTATTTTTTCTGCTTCCTCCTCTTCCTCACTCCCTCCGGCCAACCTGCTTGTCAAGATTTAGTCCACTTATGGGATTGAGGGAGGGGAGCAGGAACTAGAAGAAATCAGCCGTGGGGGTCCTTATGATTTCAGAAAGCCAGATGTTTTGAGATGATACTGGGTTCACAGTTTGGGCCAGACATGCAATCAAATACTGTGACTGCTGTTAGGAGAAGGACTCAGTGTCCATTGTGTCCTCACTAATGATCTAAAGGCCTCTGGATCTCCCGTTACAAGAAAGGAGAAAGTGTATCTGCTGACTTAGCAAAATGTTTCTGTGGTTCTGTTAGCGTCACATGGGTATAAATTCTCTCAAAGTATCTGCTGGGTTAAAGACAGGAATAGCCACTTTGGTAGGTCCCAAGGAACAAATAAGCCTCTTCATGCTCAGCTGCTCTACGTTCAAATTCCCTCCCTGTGACGGAGACACATGCAGTCTATCTTGGCTCCTCACTACCTCTGCAGCCAGGAGCCCGTCAGCACGGCTGCTCACACACCTGGTCTCTGCCAAGTCTGCTTCTCTCTTCAAGGGGGTGCCACTCTCTTCATAGAGGTTGGTGGAAGGCCACACAGGGTGCTCCCATGTGCTCTGCCAGGAGACGCAACTAGTGGTGAGACTGAGAGCTATCCAAGTCCCCATCCTCACCAGTCTGTTCAACACTTGTGAGGGGACTTACCGGTGCCTATATCATTCCAGTTTTCCTCTCGTAAGAAGCTTCTGGGGCCAGGTACATGTGACTCACACCTGTAATCCTAGCAGTCTGGGAGGCAGAGGTGGGAGGATGCTTGAGCTCAGGAGTTTGAGATCAGCCTGAGCCAGAGTGAGACCCTGTCTCTACTAAAAATAGAAAAACTGGCGGCGCTCATAGCTCAGCAGGTAGGGTACCAGCCACATACACCAAGGCTAGCAGGTTCAAATCCGACCTGGGCCAGCTAAATAACGACAACTACAACAAAAAAATAGCTGGATATTGTGGTAGGTTCGTGTAGTCCCAGCTACTTAGGAGACTGAGGCAAGGAACCGCTTAAGCCCAAGACTTTGATGTTGCTGTGAACTGTAACACCATGGCACTCTACCTAGGGCGACATAGTGAGACTGTCTCAAAATAAATAAATAAATAAAAATAGAAAAACTAACCAGGCATTGTGGTGGGTGCCTATAGTCCCAGCTACTTGGGAGGCTGAGGCAGGAGGATCACTTGAGCCCACGAGTTTGAAGTTGCTGTGAGCTATGATGAGGCCATGGCGCATTACCCAGGGTGACAGAGTGAAACTCTGTCTCAAAAACAATAAAAAGAAGTTCTGGCTCAGTGCCTGTGGCTCAAGTGGCTAAGGCGCCAGCCACATACACCTGAGCTGGCGGGTTCGAATCCAGCCTGGGTCCACCAAACAGCAATGATGGCTCCAACCAAAAAATAGCCTTGTGTTGTGGCAGGTGCCTGTAGTCCCAGCTACTTGGGAGGTAGAGGCAGGAGAATTGCATGAGCCCAGGAGTTGGAGGTTGCTGTGAGCTGTGATGCCACAGCACTCTATCCAGAGTGACAGCTTGAGGCTCTGTCTCAAAAAAAAAAAAAAAAAGAAGTTCTGAGACTTCTTAGGCCCCAAGACCAAGGGGGAATTTCTGATTCTTCACTTGGTAGGTGGGAGGTGTGTTGTGAGATTGCTTCCAAAAGGTTCTTAAAGCAGTGAGAGCCCAGTGGGTGGATGAGGCAGGTGGCAGTAAGATTAGAATGGTGAGGACACAGCTTAGTGCCTGGGGCTCAGAGGCGAGGGCGCCAGCCACATACACCTGGGCTGGCAGGTTTGAGCCCAGCCTGAACCTGTCAAAACAACAATGACAACTACAACAAAAAAATAGCCGGGTATTGTGGCAGGTGCCTATAGTCCCAGCTACTTGGGAGGCTGAGGCAAGAGAATCACTTAAGCCCAAGAGTTTGAAGTTGCTGTGAACTGTAATTCCACGGCACTCTACCATGGGTGACATAGTGAGACTCTGTCTCGAAAAAAAAAGAATGGTGAGGCCACACTAAGTTGAAATGGTACTGGGGAATTTGGTGGTAGGATGTTGATCGGGGCAAGTGATGGTTCTATGAGAAGCTCTGGGTTGTGTATGTAATGGAAAAAGGCAAATAATTTGTGTCTTTTTAGTGAAAATACAAACACAATTTTTAAATGACTATGTTATTGCACAGCAGTGGGCATAGCCAATTAAATCTAAAAATACTTACGGAGACCTGAAATTTAGTTCCCATCTCTCTTTGAGCCTCATAACCCAAGACCAAGATGCTACTGGGAAAGTTTGCACTTCCTGGACATTAAGGAAAATTTTGAATTAAGTTTTTATTTCCCTTAAGAGAAACTACAAAGACAACTGAATTACTAGAGTCCTTAAACTTAATTAGTAGCTTGACAGAGGCAGGAAAAGAGGTATGCAAAATTTCCCTAAATGTGCTCCCGAAATCCACCTCTAGAGGTCTCTTCACTCTCCCATTTCTGAGTTCCCAAAACAGGAGCTGAATGGAAAGTACCTTAGTCTACCTCCCTCCAAGGATTTTTTTTTTTTGAGGTAAGAGTCTTACTATGTCACCCTCGGTAGAGTGCTCTGGCCTCACAGCTCACAACAATCTCAAACTCTTGGGCTTAAGTGTTTCTTTTGCCTTAGCTTCTGAAGTACCTGGGACGATAGGCACCCGCCACAACACCCAGCTATTTTGTGTGTGTGTGTGGAGACACAGTCTCACTCTACCTCGGTAAAGTGCTGTAGAGTCACAGCTCACAGCAACCTCCAGCTCTTGGGCTTAAGCGATTCTCTTGCCTCAGCCTCCCAAGTAGCTGGGACTACAGGCGCCTGCCACAACACCCGGCTATTTTTTTGTTTTGCAGTTCAGCCGGGGCCAGGTTTGAACCTGCAGCCCTCGGTATATGGGGTCGACGCCCTACTCGCTGAGCCACAGGCGCCGCCCTACACCCAGCTATTTTTGTTGTTGTTGTTTAGCAGGCCCCAGCCGGGTTCAAACCCACCACCCTGGTGCATGTGGCCAGTGCCCTAACCACTGGGCAATGGGCACTGAGCCACCAAGGATTTTTTTTTTAACTTTATTCAAATTAATATGGGAATACAATATTTAGGTTACATTGTTCTCACTTCCAGGCTTCCAAAGATTTTAAAAGTCTGAGCTCCATTTTCTTTTTTTTTTTTTTTTGGAGACAGAGTCTCACTATGTTGCCGACAGTAGAGTGCTGTGGCCTCACAGCTACCCACAACCTCCAACTCTTAGGTTTAAGCAATTCTCTTGCCTCAGCCTCCCAAGTAGCTGGGACTATAGACGCCTGTCACAATGCCCAGCCATCTTTTGGTTGCCGTTGTCATTGCTGTTTGGCAGGCCTGGGCTGGGTTTGAACCCTCCAGCTCCAGTGTATATGGCTGGCGCCTTAGCTGCTGAGCTACAGGCGCTGAGCCCTGAGCTCCATTTTCTGATTGGAAGGTCCTGGATTCAGACAAACAAAATGATGACACTCACTCCAGAAGGCACCTCAGCACCCAGACTTACTCCCTGCAACCAGGCTCACTGTCCAGCGAGGCTGGGGAGAGGGCAGTAGCGGGGCTTGACTGTGGGCTCTCAGAGTCCTTTCCTGGAGAATGAGTGCTTCATTCTTGCCGCTGAATCTCCCCTCACCACAGAGTGTACCAAGAAACCACGGAGAACAGAGAAGAGACTTCAGATGCAAATGTTGAGTCTGTTCCACAAGGAACCAATTTTTAGCCCTGGCTAAGGCTTCTGGAATGGTAGAGTTTGTACCAAGGTCTCTTGTGAATTCAGAGTTAGAACAGCTTGCTGGGCAGCCTCTCATGGCCAGCATTTCATAGTGTGCTGGTAGTGACGGCAGTGATATTACTGCTGTTTTGTGTGTGTGTGTGTGTGTGTGTGTGTGTCTGTCTGTCTGTCTCTATCTTCTCTCTTGTTTACTATTTGCTTTGGTCTTTCCTACTAAACAGCTGCAGTTCCGGAGTCCTGCCCCATAAACATTGAGGAATAGGTATGAGATCTACCAAATTATACAATTGAACAAACAGCTCATTTTGTTTGGGGTTCCTAGCTTAAAAAGCTATATTGCCGGCTCAGCGCCTGTGGCTCAATGGGCTAAGGCACCAGCCACATGCACCTGAGCTGGCGGGTTCGAATCCAGCCCAGGCCCGCCAAACAACAATGACAGCTGCAACCAAAAAATGGCCGGGTGTTGTGGCCGGCACCTGTAGTCCCAGCTTCTTGGGAGGCGAAGGCAGGAGACTCGCTTGAGCCCAGGAATTGGAGGTTGCTGTGAGCTCTGATGCCACAGCACTCTATCCAGGGTGACAGCTTGAGTGACAGCTCTGTCTCAAAAAAAAAAAAAAAAAAAGCTATATTGCCTGACATTCATCTTGCCACACCTAGAGAGTAAGAAGCACCTTTGACTCATGTCCCAGGCACCAGTGCCCCCGACGAGTAAAGACCCCAAATTCAGTTTGGGTATGAAAGACGGGTACCTAAGATTCTCTGTTCTATTCCCCTCCTTTCCTGGGGTCCATCACCACAAGGCTATTTATTAGACCTTTAGAGAAGATGTTCACACCATAATGAGAAATAACCAGTTTAGACCTGGCACCCTTGAAGGTGTCCTGGGCGGGCGTGAGGTTGACCTTGGACACTTGGAAGTGGCCTCCCTTAAGCTCAGGACTACACCGTACAGTTGGTCAGCCCTATCACTGAACAGCTCAGGCTCTGCCAGGCTGTGGTGTGCCACAGTGGGGGAACCAGAGCCTCTGCCCCGAGGAGCTGACAGTTTCCTGGAGGAGGCAGCGAAGGGAGTGGAGAGGCAGTTCAGGCTGCGGGGAGCACTTTGGAGCACAGCACCCTGGGGCTTCCCTAGCCCTGAGGTGCCTTAGAGGGGCGAGCCCTGAGAGACAAGGCTCAAGAGGCCTAGGGGAACCAGAGGAGGAAATGCCTTCTTCACCTCAGGGCAGAGGTGGCTGAGGTCCTGCCTTCCCTCAGGAAGGGGTGCTGGGGTCTGGAAAGCAGGAGGTAGTGGGGAGGAGACCAGCCCAGGTGCTTACTGAGCAGTCTGTCAGGGAGCCAGGCGCTGTGCTAGCATTCTCCCTTTACCACAGTTGGTCCTCACAGCAACCCTGGGAGCTGAGTACTTGTCTCTCATTGGATGGATGAGAAAACCAAGGTTCGAAGTAAAGTGGTGTACTCAAGATCACAGTCAGTCCATTGTAAACTGGGAGTGAAGCCAGTTTGTGTGACTGCAGATTTAGTCACACCACTAGGCAGGGCGCAAACAGGAGATGGTGGTGGGTTAGATGCAGAACACGAGGGGGAGAGAAACACCGAGAATGGGCTTCCAGATGGGTGGTGGGGGCTCGTGCACAGTGGCAGCAGATGTGGGGCAGGAAGATGAGCTCAGTGGTGATACATGTGGAACCCCAAGGCTCTCATGCAAATGTCGCCTAAGCTAATGGCCCCTGCTGATAGCGAACCTCTACATGCTCCTTGGTGCAGTGGGAGGGGTGCCTCCCTCTGTCCTCCCACAGGGTGCACCCTGTCGGGCAGCTGGTCCCTTCCTGCCCCACCTTGACTCCCACAGAAAACACTAACACTCTGGCCTGAACAAACCTACTCTTCTATCCCCAGCACTTCATCCTGCCCTGATGAAAATTGCTCAGCTAGGCCCTGTCTCTGTGTCCTGGTCCCAGTGCATCATAGCTAACAGATACTCTTTAAAACCAGTAATTATGGCACAAAAGTGTGTCCTAGGGCAAATTCACAAAACAAGGAACAGCTTTTGTGTCCTCTCTTTGGGAGCCACAATGTCAGCAACAGTACCCAGCCCAGAGGGGCAGGAGCAGCCCCTGCAGCACTGTACCTACCCCTCTCTGTCTTTCTCTTGTTTCCTATGACTTATGCCCATATAGGAGCTTCAGCTCACATGCATCCTTCTAGCTTCTGCACCAAACTCTCAGGCTGCCCTACTGGAGACACTGACTGGACCCAGCCAAAGGTCTGACTCCTGTAACCTTCACTTTCTCTTTCCCAGGTGCCTGGCACGCTGATGACAACATTGTCAGTTGTCGTAACAACCCGCGCAGGCGCCTATCATCCAGCAGCCTGGAGGACCCCGAGAATCGGCCCTGCGTGTGGGGTCCGTTGGCTATTTGAGAGCCCCAACTGCTGCACGGGGCTCCTTTCCCATCCTCACGTTCCATCTGTCCTCACTGGGCTGCTGGCCTCCTGGGCATCCTTACCAAGACACGTGTAGACTTTTTATACTCATGTGAAAGCTGGACATTAAGTTCAGCCTGCTCCTTCTCCCAGCCTCACCTGTGACCGTGGTTTTTCCCCTCTCAAAAGGGACAGGAAGCCTCCTGTCCTTTCTCCTTGTGGACTGAGGCCACTCAATGAACTGCAGCTCATGAGACCTTTGCAGAGAATCTCTGGAATGTTCCCACTATGTCAAGGTACAGGTGGAGCTGAGGTCCAAGGCTAGTTGTTTCTCATACATCTTTTTTCTCCCTAAGGAGCTAACCAAGAAGTTAGCTTGGAGTTTTGGCAGCTTTGTTAAAAACATCTGGCATTTTCTGGTCTCTGGCACATCATAACCAATTTGAAACCCCAATTTGGGGTGGGGATGGTGGCTGCCCCCTGTGAAAAGGGAGAGCCACATTGTACTGTATGTGGAGTTTTTCCCTCTGGAAACATCAGGAGCTCCTTTCTCAAGGAAAAGAGAGATGGTTGCAACCAAAACTTGGTTAAAAAAATTAAAAATTCTTCCTTCTAGTAGCAGAGGTAGTCTCCTGAGCCTCATGTGCCTGTCTGCTTAGGGAGAAGCCTTGAATCTGAGAATTGTGTTAAGATGATTACCCTTAAGGGAGAATTTCTCCTGATCAGGTACATTTAGGAAGGCTTGGGACTGAAAATTGTGTTAAGATGATTACCCTTAAGGAGAATTTCTCCTGATCAGGTACATTTAGGAAGGCTTGGGACTCTATCCTAAGTGACACTTAAACACAATTGCTGACAGCCTCCATGTGCCTGGCACTGTGTGAAGAGCTGTCATGTTGCCATATTTCATCCTCACCTCGGGCCTGGAAGGTGGGATCTTATCCCTATTGCTTCTAACTCTGCCCCCTCCCACTTTTTTTGTTTTTCTCAGTTTTTGGCCAGGGCCGGGTTTGAACCTGCCACCTCTGGTATATGGGGCCAGCACCCTACTCCATGAGCCACAGGCACCACCCTCTGCCCCCTTTTTTCAACAGTCAAAGGAATAGGCTAAGAGAGGTGTGACCAGTGATTCTCAGACTGGTGCCCAAGATCCCAAGGAGTGATGGAGAACACTGAGCTGAGCACAGGCAGCAGCATGGGGCCAGCGACAGTGGCTAGAGGTTGGGACGGGGGCCTTCACCTTGAGGACCCTCCCTGCTCTCGATGTGTTCCTCCCTTCACCATAGAGGAGGTAGAGACCTCCACATGCCCATTAGCAGGTGACAGAGATTGTTCCACTCATATCCCCTCTGCCACCCCAGTGTAAGGCACATACAGAAACCTAGAACAGCATGGCTAGACTCTTAAGTTGGTGGGTGCTGTTAAAACTCCTTTCTCAGCACTAGTCTAACCAATGGAGTCCACGTGACTCTTGGACAGCTGTGCCGTCTATTGGCTTTAGGAAAAAGTGCTTGTTTCTCTGGGAGGCTGAGGCAGATGGATCATCGGAGCTCATGAGTTAGAGACCATTGAGTTAGAGCGAGACCCTGTCTCTAAAAATAGCCAGACATCATTATGGTGGGTGCCTATAGTCCCAGCTACTCGGGAGACTGAGACAAGAGAATCACCCGAGGCCAAGGGTCTGAGGTTGCTATGAACTATGACTCCATGGCACTCTACCAAGAGCAACAAATTGAGAGTCTGTCTCATGAAAAAAAAAAAAGAGAGAGAAAGTGCTTGTTTGATGGAGCATGAGATTATCCTGGAAGCAAAGTTAGTAATAACAATGTGTAAAGTTGAAATACGGGAGAACCTGATAGGCTGTGCCCATGGGGTAGACTTGCTTAGGATTTGGAACTGTCACCCTAAAAGAGCTTTTCAAGACCATTTCCAAGACCAGTACCTTCAAAAGAGCCCAGACACCAGGGGGTTGTTTGCGCCTTGTGTGTAGCCAGAGAAGCCAGGAGTGTGATGACTGATGGTTGTTGCTGCCTGTGGCTGTGGCTCATTATCCTGCCCTGGTGGAGGGGAGACTGTCATCTACCCTGTCTGGAATACTGCAGTGGACTCTGTCAGTTCAGCCCCCACCTAATGTCCTTTCCTTCCCCCAACATTGTTCAGTCCCTTTCATAGTTAAGATTTAAGCCAATATAAGTTGAGCAATAACTCCACTTTCTGATTTCCTCTGAGTATGAGCCCAGAAGCACCAGGCAACAGGGAACTTCCCTTACCCTGGGGTGGTAGCACACAGACCCACCTCCTGACCCCAGCAGGTAGTATTTGCAGTTTGATGTTACCTGAGAGGGTGGAGGAAGGAGCTGAGATGAAGAGGATTCAGGTAAACAGTAGCCACAGTGGCCAGGAACCCTAAGGGGAAGCAGTTATTGTCACCCTTTCCTGGAGGATCTGTGTCCTTCCTCCCAGTAAGTGCTCAGTCCTCTCCTAAGAAGAGGCTCAGATTCCTCAAGGCCTCACTTCCATATTGGTTCTCAGCTCCTGTTTTCTTTCTCTCCCTCCTCCTTTTCTCTCTGTCTCCTCTTTGTTCTCAGCTCTTTGGTGAGCAAAAATAGCCCATTTAAAGGGGTTGGTTTCAGTCAGCCTGAGGAAGGCAGGTCAGTTGCCAGCTCTTCTGCCCTAGCCTAGAGTCACATTGTCCAAAGTTCACCCAGAGAGAAGGGATGGAGCCTGGCTCCTCCCATGACGGCACCCACTAACTGTGGAGGCCGGAGGCTCCTTCCTCCATGGCCAGGCTAGGTCTGTGCTCCCCATGGCCTTAAAGTGGTGTGATCCTGGCCTCTTAGAGCCTTTTTCCTTCTACCCAGTTCCATTGCACCAGAGTTTTTTCGCCCGCTTGGGGCACCTCCTGGGCACAGACCCTCATGCTTTTAAGCCTTCTCACTTGGGGAGTTAGGATCCTACCCACCGGGTGTTGGCACTTTGGTTGCTCACTATGCTTTAGGTTACGCACACCAGTGTATGCATGTGTAAAGTGTTTATGCCATATGTGTACCCCTTGCTCCCTGGAGTACACTCGTGGGAACACTACAGCAGGGACATCAAGGACGCAATATTTATGGATTGCTGCATGACTCTTAAAAATAAAACTGTTTACAAGGAAAGGAGAACTATTAGCTGCAGACTGGGCTGCTGTGTGAAAATTTCTGTTCGACTTTCTCCAGCATTCTCTAATATTTTTACTCGGGAGGATCTAGAGTTGGAGGAGTGATAGAGGCAAGGGGTAGAGAAAGGCATGTTCTCCACTGCAAGGTGACATACCACTGTCTGGCTTTCTTCGAGGCCCTGCTACCTGCCACCAGGCTTCCCGGTGCTCCAGCTCCTGAGCCGAGGCTGAGCAAGCAACCCAGCCCCCACCACCGGCTCTGCAGCAGCCTTAAACCGGAGAACTTCCAACACTGCAGCTCCTCAATAATTAAAGAGCAGGAAACCTGGTGACAGGAGGGAGGCCAGGGGAAGGGAAGAGGGCGGGCCACGATCCCCAGTGTCTCTCCACCCTGAGTCCCTGTCACTTAAAAGATTGGCGAAGTTATCGGGACAAAATGACCCCACTAGGAGAATTTGGCAAGTACGTGACTTTTCTGAGTTCTACCCACCCACAGCCAGTACTTCCTCTGGAAAGGAGGGACTGCCCTTCTACAGAAGCCTCTGGAAAGACAGTTTATGCAAACCTTGCTCAGGATTCGAGTGGGGAGGGAACTGCTTACCCGGAAACCCTGGATTACCCTCCCCGCCTCGGTGTGTCTGCGATCTGTGTGGCCGCTTCTCTGGACAAGAGCGGCAGGTGGCATCGGAGAGTCAGACCTGCCTGCGGGCACCAGAGACGACAGTCAGGGTCTAAAGAGAAGGAAAGGCTGCAGGAACATGAGAAAGCGCCACTCAGCGCAGGAGAGAGGACAAAAACCCTCAAGGACTTGGTTCCCGAGCTTGAGCCCGCTCCCAACCTTGGCCCCCAAGCCCTGGCTAGGTCCTGGAGCGGTCAGCGTCTCGGAGCAGCCAGGGCAGGAAGGGTGAAGGGGTGGGACTGGCGGTTCCCCAAGGTGAAGAACCGATGACGGTTCCTGGGGCCTCGGGAAGGAGTGGCGAACCGCGCGCTTCTCAGACCCCAGCGCGGGGCTCTAGGGCGGGAATGCACCGAGTCCCGACGTGGTGGCGGGTAGGGGGTTGGGTGGCGCGGGAGAGGGCGGCAGAAGGAGGGAGTTCGAAGAGAGTTGCAGCAGAGAGTAGCAAGTGCCCGCGGTCGCCTTGGAGACGTGCTGACCAATAGCAGCAGCGGAAGCTGTTTATAGGGGCGGAGCGTCGCCATGGCAGCAGGAGAAGCCTTTGGAGCGGCTACTTAATGCCGGTCCCGGGGCCGCGGGCACTCAGAGAAGCGCCGTCGGGCGGGGGGGCGACGAGGGGCGCTGGCGGAGCCCTCGAGCTGGGAGCAGAGAGCCGCGGGGGGGGTGGGAGGAACTTCTTCCAGAACCTTCCTCGGGACCGGGCTGCTCTCTGAGCCAGGTAAGGGACGGGGGACAGGGAGGGCTACAGTCCACGGGAAGGGAGGGCCTCGGTACCAGGCCGCTCTCCCATCGGTTCCCGACAATGTGGTGGGCCAGGGACCGCCATCTGAGGAATTAGAGGGAAACTCGCTTCCTGCTCCTACCTCATAAACTCTATGTTCTGTTCTCTTCCTTTCCCTTGACCGCCCCCCTAATCCTCATAGCCCTTCAACAACCAGACGGCCTCCTCGCCTCCTGCCCCGTCGTTCTGCCCTCCCGGACTTTTCGCCCCATGTCCATTTGTTGTGGGAAGGAAAGGGTGCTGATTTCCTAGTCTTTGAGAGAAGGGGATAGACTCCTGTTCCTGTGCCCTCTTCCCTATCTTGGCTAACAAAACCTGGAAGAGGAAAGGGAGAGAGAGGCAGCTCCGGTGGGGTCCGATGCCAGGGCATTGCTTCTGTTTCCCAGATCTTGGCACTTCAAGACCCTGCCCAAGGATCTTTGGATCTTTGGCGGGGATAGTTTTAGAGAAGGTTCCCCCTTACACATGCCCTCTCCTCTCGGGAGTGGGGTAAGAGTGTTCAGCTCCCACTGTGGTCCCCGCAGGCCACCACATACGTATTTGGAGAGGGCGACCCCGGGGTCGCGAGATGGAAGCGCACGTCTGGAAGACTGTGTAACTGGAACTGCGGGAGTCAGCGGGCCAGAGAGCGTGGCGGGTCACCCCCGGCTCAGCCGGTGGATGGTGACCGCCCCCTCGGAGAGTCGCGGCAGACATGGCGGAGAGCTGGCTGCGCCTCTCGGGAGCAGGGCCGGCGGAGGAGGTCGGGCCGGAGGGCGTCCTGGAGGAGCCCGACGCCCTCGATGACAGCCTGACCAGCCTACAGTGGCTGCAGGAATTCTCCATTCTCAACGCCAAGGCCCCTGCCCTGCCCCCGGGGGGCACCGACCCCCACGGCTACCACCAGGTGCCAGGCTCCGCGGCGCCTGGGTCCCCTCTGGCGGCCGACCCTGCCTGCCTGGGGCAGCCGCACACGCCAGGCAAGCCCACTTCGTCGTGTACGTCACGGAGCGCGCCCCCGGGGCTGCGGGCCCCACCCCCCGACGACGTGGACTACGCCACCAACCCACACGTGAAGCCTCCCTACTCGTACGCCACGCTCATCTGCATGGCCATGCAGGCAAGCAAGGCCACCAAGATCACCCTATCGGCCATCTACAAGTGGATCACGGACAACTTTTGCTACTTTCGCCATGCCGATCCCACCTGGCAGGTAGGGGAGGCACGAGCGGTGGCCGCTCCCTCCCCACTCCCTTTATCCCCACACCACACTGGATTCTCATTCCAAATCTTCAGGCCATGTAGGTGCGGAGCAGCCTCCAGGGCCTGGGAGGGAGGCCCAAGAGTCCAGTTCTTAGAATTGCCCCTCTTTTGACTTCCAGAAGGGCAGAAGGGAGAATGTCTGGGGACAAAGGGCATCAGGGGTACAGATTTTGAGGTTCTAGCCCCTAGAATCTAGAGGAAGGCATCTGCCATTCATCCAGCAGGCCCAGCCAAAGGCCAGGGCTAGACTATGTGCAGACACAGCCCCTTGGGGGAGGTGGTGGACTGAGGGCACATTCTTGTCCCAAGTCCTAGAATTCCTAGACACTACCCTACTCACAGACAGTTTGCCAGGGCTGGACCCAGAAGCGGACACTGAAACCTGGCTGAGAAGCCAGGCTCTGTATCCCACCTTTTTGCAACTGGCTTGGGGAATGGGTGTGAGAGAGTGCTTGTAGGGTGTGAAGGCCAGCTGTGTCCCATTGGAGGGCCATCAGGGCCCTTCCTAAAGCTTCCATTCTAGCTCCACCACCACCACCATTGCAACTCCTCCCCAGCTTCCTGCCTCCACCCAACCTCCCTGGAGGGACAATTACCTGAGCCAGGTACTTTCCACAAGGGCTCTGCTTGCCACATTGGCTTTGTGTTCCAAGTCTCCGGAACCTGGTACAGAGCAGCCAGGGGCCCAGGCCACCATGTAAACATCAAGCTTGCTGGGGGGCACTGTCCCAGCCCAGCACCTGCCCTGCTGTCCCAGCCCAGGACCCTGTCCCCTAGCATTGTTTGGACAAGATAAAACACCCAAGAATTGACACAGCAGTATGATGATGGGTTTGAGGCTGGGTAGACACTGCCCTGAGCATCTTCAGCAATCAGGACCAAGGGCAATTGGAGAAAGACACCCTAGCAATGCCTAGACTCTTCTCTGGGGCCCCCAAAGAGGGCAGGTTACAGGATCACATCATAATCCCAAACATTCCAAATGACCCTGACCCTGGGGTAGTGCCATTTGTAGCCTCAGTGAGAAAGCGGAGACCCTACCCCTACCCTACCCTAGGTCTGTGCAGTTCAGCTTTTGGAAATGGGCCCCAGGAATGAGCACTATGCTCTTGGCTAGGTAATAATCAACTGAGCCTGGGTTGGGAAGAAGGGGCCCTGGGGGGTGAAGGCTCAGGCCAGCAGCTGGCTCTACAAACAAGGAAAGACACCAAACACACACACACACCCCATCTTACCCAGCCCCCTCCCTCAACCCACTCACTCCACAAACAGAGGACCAGCCAGGCCCAGGCAAGGGAGATGGCAGTCCAGGCCCTGGGGGAGCCCAGGGCTTTGGCCAGAGGCTGCAAGTGGCAGGATAAGGGAGGGAGGAGGAGGGCAGGTGACGGGGGTGGCACTGAGAGCCACCCTGCAGCTCAGAGCTCGGATGACTGAGCAGGCAGATATCCGGGCAACAGGGAACAAAAGCCCCCGACAGCACTCCAGACTCCCAGTGCCCTGTGGCTGGTGTCCCAGAGCCACAGCCGCCTGGTTAGAGCAGGCAGTCCATCCTCCTTTCCCCCTCATGCGTGAGGGTCACCCAGCAGCACTAGGTGCCACTTCATCACCAGGATCCATACTGATCTAGTGGTTCCTCTTTCTCTCTCCATTTGCCAGAATTCCATCCGCCACAATCTGTCCCTGAACAAGTGCTTCATCAAGGTGCCTCGGGAGAAGGACGAGCCAGGCAAGGGGGGCTTCTGGCGCATTGACCCCCAGTATGCTGAGCGGCTGCTGAGCGGGGCCTTCAAGAAGCGGGGGCTGCCACCGGTCCACATCCACCCGGCCTTCGCCCGCCAGGCCGCACAGGAGCCAAGTGCTGCCCCCTGGGCCCGGCCACTGACGGTGAACACCGAGGCTCAGCAGCTGCTGCGGGAGTTTGAAGAGGCCACTGGGGAGGCGGGCTGGGGCATGGGTGAGGGCAGGCTGGGGCATAAGCGCAAACAGCCGCTGCCCAAACGGGTGGCCAAGGTCCCACGGCCCCCCAGCACCTTGCTGTTGACCCAGGAGGAGCAGGGCGAGCTGGAGCCCCTCAAAGGCAACTTTGACTGGGAGGCCATCTTCGATGCTGGCACGCTGGGCGGGGACCTGGGCGCCCTGGAGGGCCTGGAGCTGAGTCCGCCACTGAGCCCCACCTTACATGGGGATGTGGACCTCACCATCCACGGCCACCACATCGACTGCCCCGCTACCTGGGGACCTCCGATGGAGCAGGCTGCAGACAGCCTGGACTTCGATGAGACCTTCCTGGCCACGTCCTTCCTGCAGCACCCCTGGGACGAGAGTGGCAGTGGCTGCCTTCCCCCAGAGCCCCTCTTCGAGGCCGGGGATGCCACTTTGGCTGCCGACCTGCAAGACTGGGCCAGCGTGGGCTCCTTCTTGTAAGAGTCCAGGCCCCACCCCACCTCTGGACAGTGCCCGAGTGACAGCCCAAAACTGCCCCCCCCAGCACAGGCCCATGGACACCCCACCGCCTAGGCAGGGGCTGGGCCAGGTCTCCCAAGCCTGATATCATGAGACCACACGGCCACCAGCCCCTGCTGACCTCAGAGTCCAGCCCAGGAGGCTGAGAACTGGGGCCCAGGACCAGAATTGCTGCCTCCCCACCCAGCTCCCTGTACACCAGTGTTTCATTGATCCATGTCTCCCCTACCCCAGGAACCCGGGAAAGGGCCCTGCACCTTGAAAGCTGAGGTCTGGGGGAGGGGGGCTCTGGCCAGGCTGGGGAGGAACAGAAAGGGCCCTCCCCAGAGTGCCCAGACTCCCTCTTGCTTCCCCAGGTCTCTATCCAGAGAAAGTTCCCAGGTACAACAAATGCTAATTAGGTGACAGCAAATTAACCCCCTGGAGGCCTCTCCCTGGCAGAGCCTCCCTGGAGTCTGGGGGGCAGAGGCTGGACTAGGAGAGGGGGGCAGAGCAAGGACAGAAATGAAGGGAGCACAGGATGGGGCATGGAAATCTTCCCTCAGGCCTCAGGGTCTTGGCCAGGCCCCATCCCCAGGGTAGCTGTAAATGTCAAATCTTTAAGCCCAATTTAAGACTGGGATCAACATGAAGTTGAGGTTCTGAGGGGCTGGGGCAGGGATGGGGGGGGAGGGTGGGAACAGCCAGACTAACTTAGTGTGTGTAGCTGTAGCAGAGGCTTAACTGGGAGGGGCACCGAGCTTGCTGGAACCATTGGGACCAAGAAGGGGGGAGCCCTGACCCCCTGCCTGTTCTTGTGGGGGGCAGACAGGCAGGTGTGCCTTGCTCCACCCTAACCCCCTGGGCTGCAGCCCACATCCACCCTCCTGCCCTATGGGGCAATTTAACCTTTTTCATGGAAAGTTATTTACAATAAGAAATTTTTAAAAATAAAATTTTTAAAAATCTGAAAATGGACCTGCTCAAAACTTTCTTTGGGAATAGGTAAGGGCCCAGCCAATGTTCCAGAAGGGGACACTGACAGCTTGCAGAGACCTTGATGAACTCCCCACAACTTCAATAGCCTTAAGTCCCCAGCAACCTAAGCTCCAGTGCCCCCATCTGCCCAAAGGGGAGACTTATGCCTGGATCAGCTGGAGACAAGGGGAGGGATTCAGCCCCTGCTCCGCCCACATAGGACTCACAAAGGACCATGCAGTACCTCACCACCAGGCCCCCACTGTGAGGGCCTGCCTGGGCTCGCCGGCCTGAGCCTCTCTCTAGTGCCTCCCTGCTTCAGTCCTCTCCTAGAGGGACCAGATATAAGGTCACAGGCCCCAGCCTCAGGGCCCCCACTTCCCACTCTGATGTGCATTCAGCTGGTGCAGGCTTGGGGAGAGGGAGGCCACTAGGGAAACAGGGGAGGAGGTGTTCAGACTCTCTCCCCCACTCATACCAGCAGGTCCACGATGTGAGGGACCAGACTACCAGAGTCCTGGCCGGGAAATGGAGACACAGGCAATGTGTGTGGTGGACACTCAGCCAGCACCTTTCAATTCCCTCCCCCTAGCTTTGCCTGGGATTTACCTCTCCATGCAACACCCCCATTCCGCCACCCACACGCTCTCCCTGGTGCACAGCACTCCCCAGCAGCTTCCACGCATACACATGCACACCCACATGCGTGTGCCCACACACACACAGGGGCACAAAGAGGCACTGCCCTGAGCCTCCATGGACCCCTTTCTTGCGATGCCCCTTTCTTTGTCCTCAAGGTTGGCTCTAAGCCAAGCTGGCATTCCCCTGCTAACTCGCTGCTTTCACTTGCTAATTATTCCAAATATCCCAGAAGGGCACACACACACACACACACACACTGGGCCTTACTGAGCTCACCCCCTCCACAAGGCAGGCTGAAGGGGCTGCCCAGCCTCCACTCTGCCACCAAGCAACTCCCCCCTTTCTATCTCCACCATCCACCCCTCCTCTCCATAGACCCCAGTGTTGGGGGAAAGAAGTGGGCTCCGGCCTTCCCCACTGGTCACCAAGAACAGCCTCCAGCCCAGGCGAGGTGGGAGCACCCTGAATGGACAGATGGGGCATGTCACCATGTGCCCAAGGCCCATAATGGGGTAAAGAGGGACATTGTCAGGGGCAGGCAGAACCGCCCATTAGGGGATCACGAGGCCCAAGAAGCAGAGGTTTGCCCCTGGCTGCCAAGGCAGTCACCGCAACTCCAGAAAATTGAGAAGCCTGGGCTGCACCCTGGACCAGTCAGACCAGGGTGGAGGGGGAAGCATCAGCATATTTAAAGGTCCCCAGGCTTCCACTGAGCAGCAGCCCAAACTGAGAGGGGGCCCTGGAGAGAGAGGGTTTTGCGTCCCCTTTCAGGAAGTATGTTGGGGAGTGGGAAAGAGAGCCTTGGAGCCTGCCTCTCAGCAGCGTGGCATTTTTTTTTTAAAAAGATGTTTATTTACCTGTTATTTACTTATTGAGTCAATGTAATCCCAACCAAAATGTGTTTTGCACCATGTGACAATAAATTACCAACCTGATGCCCCATTATACTAATACTTTAGTGTGTGTATTTCCTTAAAACAAAGACATTTCTAAACCCAAGTGAAGTCATTAAAATCAGGAAATGGAGGCCGCGCTAAGATGGCGACTCCTATGCATCGGCTCATAGCCCGTAGACAAGCTGAAGCAAATAAACAACATGTAAGATGTCAAAAATGCTTGGAATTTGGACATTGGACTTATGAGTGCACTGGAAAAAGAAAATATCTACATAGGCCTTCAAGAACAGCAGAACTAAAGAAAGCTTTGAAAGAAAAAGAAAAGAGATTGCTGTTACAGCAAAGGGGCTTTTTTCCCCCTTGTGTTTATCAGCATTGGAGAAACTAATGTAGAAAGAAAGACCAAGAAAAAAAAGTCTAAAAGCATAACCAGTTCTAGTAGCAGTAGCAGTGGCAGTTCAGCCAGTGATTCTTCATCAGACAGTGAAGAAACGTCTACCTCATCCTCCTCAGAAGACAGTGACGCAGGTGAAAGCACCTCTGGTTCATCATCTTCAGCCTCCTCCACAAGCTATTCCTCCTCCTCTGATTCAGACTCAGATTCCAGCTCTTCTGGTCATAGTAGCACCAGCACAGATAGCAGCTCTGAGGATGAACCACCAAAGAAGAAAAA
>CAUYON010054564.1:0-12982 GCA_963573935.1 Arctocebus calabarensis
TACACCTGAGCTGGCGGGTTCGAATCCAGCCCGGGCCTGCCAAACAACAATGACGGCTGCAACCAAAAAATGGCCAGGCGTTGTGGCGGGCGCCTGTAGTCCCAGCTACTTGGGAGGCGGAGGCAGGAGACTCGCTTGAGCTCAGGAATTGGAGGTTGCTGTGAGCTGTGATGCCACAGCACTCTATCCAGGGTGACAGCTTGAGGTTCTGTCTCAAAAAAAAAAAAAAAAAAGGCTGGGAGTTGTGGTGGGCGCCTGTAGTCCCAGCTACTTGAGAGGCGGAGGCAGGAGACTCGCTTGAGCCCAGGAGGTGAAGGTTGCTGTGACCTGTGATGCCACAGCACTCTATCCAGGGTGACAGCTTGAGGCTCTGTCTCAAAAAAAAAAAAAAAATTATCCCTGTGTGTCTGTGGGGGTGTTTCTGTATGAGATTAACATTTGAATTAGATTGAGAATTAATTAATTAACATTTGCATTAATAGTAGCTTGAATAAAGCAGATTGCCCTTGTAATGTGTATGAGCCCCATCCAATCATTAAAGACCTGACTAGAATGAAAAGACTGAGTAAAAGAAACTCCTCCTGCCTTACTACTTCATCTGGGACATTAGTTTTTATTGTCCTTCTGACTCAGACTGAAACATCAGCTTTTCTTGGGTCTTGAGCTGGTTGGCTTTCAGTCTGGGACTATAGGTCAGCTCTCTTAAATATCCAGTTTGCCAATTGCTGCTCTTGGGACTGCTTGTTGCCTATAGTCACATGAGTCAATTACTTACAATAAATAAGTACACACACACATTGTTTCTGTATCTCTGGAGAATCCTAATAAGAGCATTAAATTTCACATCTAAACGAACTTTATCAAGGAAGATTTTACATCACATAATTTACCCTTTTCTTTTCTTTTCTTTTTTGAGACAGAGCCTCAAGCTGTCAACCTGGACGGAATACCATAGCATCACAGCTCACAGCAACCTCCAATTCCTGGGCTCGAGCGAGTCTCCTGTCTCAGCCTCCCAAGTAGCTGGGACTACAGGTGCCCGCCACAACGCCCAGCCATTTTTTGGCTGCTGCTGTCATTGTTGTTTGGCGGGCCCGGGCTGGATTCAAACCCACCAGCTCAGGTGTACGTGGCTGGTGCCTTAGCCCGTTGAGCCACAGGTGCCAAGCCAGAATTTCTTTTTTTTAATTTTTATTAATTTTTATTTTTTTGAGACAGAGTCTCACTATGTCGCCCTCAGTAAAGTGCTGTGGTGTCACAACTCACAGCAACCTCCAACTCTTGGGCTTAGGTGATTCTCTTGCCTCAGCCTCCCAAGTAGCTGGCACCTGACACAATGCCCAGCTATTTTTTTTGTTGCAGTTGTTTACTTGGCCTGGATCGGGTTTGAACCCACCACCCTTGGTGTATGTGGCTGGCGCTGTAACCCCTATGCTACCTGGGCCGAACCTAGGAAGAATTTTCTAAGTGATCCAAAAACAAGAAACTTCGGGAATATGAATTATGTGCATATCAGTGTGGTTTGAAAATGATGCCTCTCATTCTATAACAAGACATTAGTGGCTCAGCGCCTGTGGCTCAACGGGCTAAGGCATCAGCCACGTACACCTGAGCTGGCAGGTTCGAATCCAGCCCATCCCGCCAACAACAATGATGGCTGCAACCAAAAATGGCGGGGCGTTGTGTCGGGAGCCTATAGTCCCAGCTACTTGGGAGGCGGAGGCAAAGACTCACTTGAGCCCAGGAATTGGAGGTTTGCTGTGAGCTGTGATGCCATAGCACCCTATCCAGGGTGACAGCTTGAGGCTCTGTCTCGAAAAAAGAAAAATAGAAAAGTTAACGACAATGCTGAGTACAGTCTTTGGCCTTCAAACACAGTTGATTGCCAGTTACATGAAGAAACAGCCTTAAAAAACTGACAGTTAAGATTGGTGCCTGTAGCTCAAGTGGCTAAGGCGCCAGCCACATTCACCAGAGCTGGCAGGTTCAAATCCAGCCTGGGCCCGCCAAACATAACAGGACCATGACAGCTGCAACCAAAAAATAGCTGGGCGTTGTGGTGGGCACCTGTAGTCCCAGCTACTTGGGAGGCTGAGACAAGAGAATTGCTTAAGCTCAGGAGTTGGAGGTTGCTGTGAGCTGTGACGCCACAGCACTCTACCCAGGGTGACAGTTTGAGGCTTTGTCTCAAAAAAGAAAAAACGGGCTCGGCACCTGTGGCTCAACAGGCTAAAGCACCAGCCACGTACACCTGAGCTGGCAGGTTCGTATCCAGCCCAGGCCCGCCAAACAACAATGGTGGCTGCAACTAAAAAATAGCCAGGCGTTGTGGCAGTCGCGTGGGAGGCAGAGGCAGGAGTTGGGGGTTGCTGTGAGCTGTGATGCCACAGCACTCTATCCAGGGTGATAGCTTGAGGCTCTGTCTCAAAAAAAAAAAAAACCCAACAAACAAAAAACAAAAACAGTTAGGCTTGGTGCCTGCAGCTTAGCAGCTAGGGCACTAGGCACAGACACCGGGGTTGGCGAGTTTGAACTCAACCTGGGCCTGCCAAACAACAATAACAACAACAAAAATAGCCAGGCATTGTGACAGGCACCTGTAGTCCCAGCTACTGGAGGCTGAGGCAAGAGAATCGCTTAAAGCCAAGAGTTTGAGGTTGCTATGAGCTGTGATGCCATGGCACTCTACCGAGGGTGACATACTAAGACTCTGTCTCAAAACAAAAACAAAAACAAAAACAAAAACCGGCTTGGTGCCTGTGGCTCAAACGACTAAAGTGCCAGCCACATACACCTGAGCTGGCCGGTTCGAATCCAGCCCGGGCCTGCCAAAACAACAATGCCGGCTATAACCAAAAAATAGCTGGGCACTGTGGTGGGTGCCTGTAGTCTCAGCTACTTGGGAGGCTGAGGCAAGAGGATCGCCAAAACCCAGGAGTTTGAGTTTTTCGTGGGCTCTGATGATGCCAGGGCACTCTACCCAGGGTGACAGAGTGAGACTCTGTTTCAAAAAAAAAACAGGCTCGGCTCCTGTGGCTCAACAGGCTAAGGCGCCAGCCATGTACACCTGAGCTGGCGGGTTCGAATCCAGCCCAGGCCCACCAAACAACAATGACGTTTGCAACCAAAAAAAAATGGCCGGGCGTTGTGGCGGGCGCCTGTGGTCCCAGCTACTTGGGAGGCTGAGGCAAGAGACTCGCTCGAGCCCAGGAATTGGAGGTTGCTGTGAGCTGTGATGCCACAGCCCTCTATCCAGGGTGACAGGTTGAGGCTCTGTCTCAAAAAAAAAAACAAAAAACAAAACTGTAGGATTATTATAATTCACTCTTTCCCACTCAAAATAAATAAAGGAATGGCAGAAAAATTGAATTGGAAAGGGCTAAACAACAAAGATTTATTTCTCACAGTTCTGAAGACTAGGACGTCCCAGACCAAGGTGCCAGCAGATCTGGCGTCTGGTGAGGGCACGCTTCCTGGTTTGTAGGTGTCTGTCTCCCTGGATAGAGAGCAGTCTTTTCCTGGTATCCTCAGAATGCCAAGCGAACTCTAGTTTCTTTCTCGTCTTCTAGGGACAGTAACTCCATAATGGGAGCTCTACCTTCATGACATGCCCAAACCGAATTATTTCCTAAAGTAATCACCCCCTAATCCATCTCATTGGGGGTTAGGGTTTTTTGTTTGTTTGTTTGTTGTGGTTTTTGGCTGGGGCTGGGTTTGAATCCAACACCTCTGGCATATGGGGCCAGTGCCCCACTCCTTTGAGCCAAAGGTGCCACCAGGCATTAGGATTTTTTTGTTTTTGTAGAGACAGAGTCTCACTTTATCACCCTTGGTAGAGTGCCGTGGTGTCACACAGCTCACAGCACCCTCCAACTCCTGAGCTTAGGCGATTCTCTTGCCTCAGCCTCACGAGTAGCTGGGACTACAGGCGCCTGCCACAACGCCTGGCTAATTTTATTTTTTTCTGTTTTGCAGTTCAGTTGAGGCTGGGTTTGAACCCACCACCTTCGGTATATAGGGCCGACACCTTACTTGATGAGCCATAGGTGCCACCTGGGATTAGGGTTTTAACAGTAATCTCCTTTCTGCCTTTATGGCTTGGCCTTTTTTGGATATTTCACATAAAAGGAACCATTTTAACGCAGTCTCTTGCGTCTGGTTCCTGTCAATGAGCATAATGTTTTTGAGGTTCATCCACTTCATTGACAGGTATCCATAGTTGTTCCTTTTTATTTCTGAATAGTATTCCATTGGGTAGACACAGCATATTTTGTCTACCCATTCATATGTTGGTGAACATTTAGGTTGTTTCAAATTTTTCCAATTGGGTTATTATGAATGAAATAGCTAAGAACATTCCTGTGCAATTCTTTTTTTTTTTTTTTTTGAGACAGAGCCTCAAGCTGTCACCATGGGTAGAGTGCTGTCCCATCACAGCTCACAGCAACCTCCAACTCCTGGGCTCAAGCAAGTCTCCTGCCTCCGCCTCCCAAGTAGCTAGGACTACAGGCGCCCGCCACAACGCCCAGCTATTTTTTGGTTGCAGCCGTCATTATTGTTTGGCGGGCCCAGGCTGGATTTGACCTGCCAGCTTAGGTGTACATGGCTGACGCCTTAGCCGCTTGAGCCACAGGCGCTGAGCCATTTATTTATTTATTTATTTATTTTTTGAGACAGAGCCTCAAGCTGTCACCCTGGGTACAGTGCTGTGCTGTCACAGCTCACAGCAACGTCAAACTCTTGGGTTTAAGTGATTCTCTTCCCTCAGCCTCCCAAGTAGCTGGAACTACAAGCATCTGTCACAACACCCAGCTATTTTTGTTGTTGTAGTTGTCATTGTTGTTTTAGCTGGCCCAGGCCAGGTTCAAACCTGCCAGCCTCCGTGTATGTGGCCAGTGCCCTACTCACTGAGCTACGGGTGCTGCCCCTGTGCAAGTCTTTGTATGCATACATGTTCTCATTTCTCTTAGGCAGATCCTTCAGAGTGAAATTGCTGAATCACGTGGTAATTTATGTTAAGCTTTTTTTTTTTTTTGAGACAGAGCCTCAAGCTGTCTCCCTGGGTAGAGAGCTGTGGCATCCCAGTTCACAGCAACCTCTTACTCCTGGGCTCAAGCGAGTCTCCTGCCTCCGCCTCTCAAGTAGCTGGGACTACAGGCGCCCGCCACAACGCGCAGCGTCGTTGTTATTTGGAGGGTCGGGGCTGGATTCGAACCTGCCAGCTCAGGTGTACGTGCCTGGCGCCTTAGTCCGTTGAGCCACAGGCACCGAGCCTATGTTGACCATTTTAAGAAACTACCACTGCTGGTCTGAAAGTAGTGAGTTATCTCACTTGATTGTTTGCAGTCAGTTACAGATTGAATTCCTTGTTCTACTCTTTCCCCTCTTCTCACTACTGCACTTGACTAGTAATAATAATAATAATAATGAAACTGCCACACTGTGTTCCAAAGTGGCTGCACATTTAACATTTTCTATCAGAAATATATGAGAGTTCCCATTTCTCCACATTCTCTTCAACATTTGCTATTATATTTTTATTATGGTAATTCTATTAAAAACAAGTAAACAATAAGGTTTTTTAAAGTGCACTGAGGAGGGGCGGCGCCTGTGGCTCAGCGAGTAGGGCGCCAGCCCCATATGCTGAAGGTGGTGGGTTCAAAACCAGCCTCGGCCGAACTGCAGAACAAAAAACGGGCGTTGCACTTTACCGAGAGCGATAAAGTGAGACTCTGTCTCTACAAAAAAAAAAAAAGTGTACTGAGGAGACTAGGTTTTTATGACAGGTCAAAGGACCATCTCTCAAAAACTGATCGCGTTCCTCCAGTGGGCAGGGGGCGCTCCAAGACAAGGCCTGTCCTTGCCTCTCGCTGCGCCATTTTAGAGTTCTCGTTGCTAAGAGACGAGATGCGTCTCCCCCACCCCGCGGAACTCTGTCTTACCAGTAGCAGTGGCTCTCTCTTGCTCCAGGGCTAAGATCTAAGTTCCCGCTATAGCTCAGGGGCAGTTCCGGAAGCCTCATTTGTGGGGGGTTTTCCTTCTACCCTCTCTAACGCGGGCGGAGACGGGACGAGGCTCCTTGCCGGGATCCAGTCCCTGGCCTAGCCATGTCTAAGAAAGGAAAAAAGGCCAAGACGCCTCTGTCCGATGAGGAGCAGCTGCTTCTGTTTCAACAGAAGTTGCTGGCAGAGGAGGAGATGGCCAAGAAGAAAGAGAGGCTCCTCAGCCAGTTCTTGAAGGTGATGGCCTTTTGCCTTATGCCCTACCCAACCCCACCCACCCCTCCGCTGGCCCTGTCATTGTGGCAGCTTCATTTTCATTCCGGCCTCCCCCTCCTCCGGAAATCCTGAGACCCAGATATACTTAGATTTCAGGCGACATTGTTTGGGAGGCGGGGGAGTTTTCTGCAAAGCATGGAGGGGGTGGGTGGTATAGAGCCTTGAGCTTGGCAGTCTCTACTGAGCTCCAGAATCAGGACAGTAGGTCCTGTCAGCTGTCCGACCTGTCCAGATTGCTGATATTCTCCCTGGAGATGGGTCATTACAAACATCCTGCTCTGATGCCCCCACCCTAATGGATAGTCACCTTTGTCCTTCCTAAAATGCCAGTAGGCTGTTCCCATCTTACTTTGGGCCCTCACAAAACAAGAACTGCAGGAACTCCCTGGTGTCAGCCATCAGGAGCTCTGGTTCCTCAGAAAAGACAAAGGATAACATGTCAGCTGGCAAATGATCTTGTTTGTTGTTGTACAGTAGTGTCAGGGATTTTGGCCCCACCCTCCTGGAGGTGAACTTATTCCTTCACATAGGACAAGCTGGCCAAGGAGGAACACAACAGTGCTCTGAACCTTAATAAGATTAATACACAGTGGAGAACTGTCCTTCGAGAAGTCAAGACCAGAGAGCTTCATAAGGACATTGAGATCCTCAGCCAAACATTTGAACGAGTAGTGGACTGCAAGAACAGTGTCATCAAGGTAGGTACTCTTTCCAAGGGAAACCCTTGAATATGACTTTCTTGACCTCTTCTCTTAATAGAATGAGTCTAGTAGATTAATCACTCTTTTTTTTTTTTTTTTGAGACAGAGCCTCAAGCTGTCACCCTGGATAGAGTGCTGTGGCATCACAGCTCACAGCAACCTCCAATTCCTGGGCTCAAGCGAGTCTCCTGCCTCTGCCTCCCAAATAGCTGGGACTACAGGCATCCACCACAACGCCTGGCCATTTTTTGGTTGCCGCTGTCATTGTTGTTTGGTGGGCCCGGGCTGGATTTGAACCCACCAGCTCAGGTGTATGTGGCTGGTGCTTTAGCCCGTTGAGCCACAGGCACTGAGCCTCTTTCTTTTTTTTTAAAGGCAGAGTCTCACTCTGTTGCCTGAGTTAGAGTGCTATGGTGTCAGCCTAGCTCACAGCAACCTCAAACTCCTGAGTTCATGCAATCCTCCTGCCTCAGCCTCCCAAGTAGCTAGGACTACAGGTGCCCACCACAATGCCAGACCAATTTTTCTATTTATAGTAGAGACAGGGTCTTGCTCTTGTTCAGCTAGGTCTCAAACTCCTAAGCTCAACAGCCTCCCAAAATACTAGGATTAGAAGAATGAGCCACTTTGCCCAGCCATCCTTTCATCTCTGAATCGTCAGTATACAGCACAGTGCTGGTACATATCAGAGGTTTGGTAGATATTTGCTGAGTGAGTGAAGTCTTCCGCCATCAAAACCTATTTCATAGGATCGTTTTTTTCATTCTAAACATACAAGATATAAGCTAGCTCTCTGTAGAGGTCATGGTCCTTAACAGTGGGTGGTCCCAAGGTGCATAGGATTATGTGGCATTCAGTAAATGCTTTTCTGTTTTACGTCTTTTTAATTGGTTTTACTTTTTTTTTTTTTTTTTGAGACAGAGCCTAAGCTGTCACCCTGTGTGTGTGACATCACAACTCACAGCAACCTCGAATTCCTGGGCTCAAGCAAGTCTCCTGCCTCTGCCTCCCAAGCAGCTGGGACCACAGGCGCCCGCCACAACGCCGGGCCATTTTTTGGTTGCAGCCATCATTGTTGTTTGGTGGGCCCAGGCTGGATTTGAACCCGCCAGCTCAGGTGTATGTGGCTGGCGCCTTAGCCTGTTGAGCCACAGGCACCGAGCCTGGTTTTACTTTTTTGAAGGTAATATATTCACACTGTTCAAAATTCAAAAAATAGGTTTCTTTTACCCTCAATGAATCCCCAACAATGAAAAAAAAAATTAAAATGAGACAGTACTGAAAAAAAAAGAATAAATTAACATTGGCTTGTCGTAACTTTAAAAAAAAATTCAAAAAATAAAAAAATTCATATAGGCTCGACGCCTATAGCTCAAGCAGCTAAGGCGCCAGCCACATACACCAGAGCTGGTGGGTTCAAATCCAGCGCAGGCCTGCCAAAGAATGACAACTACAACCAAAAAATGGCTAGGCGTTGTGGCAGGCACCTGTAGTCCCAGCTACATGGGAGGCTGAGGCAAGAGAATTGCTTAAGCCCAAGAGTTTGAGTTGCTATGAGCTGTGACGCCACAGCACTCTATCCAGGGTGACAGCTTGAAGCTGTCTCAAAAAAAAAAAAAAAAAAATAGCTGGGTAGCTCAGCTCCTGTAGGTCAGCGGCTAGGGTGCCAGCCACATACACCAGAGTTGGTGGGTTCAAATCTAACCCGGGCCTGCCAAACAACGACAACTACAATGAAAAAATAACCAAGCATTGTGGCTTGGCACCAGTAGCACAGTGGTTACGGTGCCAGCCACATACACCAAAGGTGTGGGTTCGAACCCAGCCTAGGCCAGCTAAACAACAAAGACAACTGCAACAAAAAATAGCCAGGTGTTGTGTCGGGCGCCTGTAGTCCCAGCTACTTGGGAGGCTGAGGCAAGAGATCACTTAAGCCCTAGAGTTGGAGGTTGCTGTGAGCTGTGATGCCACTGCACTCTACTGAGGGCAACATAGTGAGACTCTGTCTCAAAATAATAATAGCTTGGTGTTATAGCAGGTGCTCATAGTCCCAGCTACTTGCGAGGCTGAGGCAAAATAATCACTTAAGTCAAAGTTTGAGGTTGCTGTGAGCTGTGATGCTACAGCACTCTACTGAGGGCAACATAGTGAAGCTCTGTCTCAAAAAAAGAAAAAAAAAATAGCCAGGTACAGTGGTGTGTACCTGTAGTCCTCCGGGAGGCTGGGGCAGGAAGATCACTTGAGCCCAGGAGTTTGAGGTTACAGAGAGCTATGATTACACCACTGCACTCTAGCTTGGGTGACAGAGTAAGATTTTTTTCTAAAAAAATCTTTTTTTTTTTTGGAGACAGAGCCTCAAGCTGTCACCCTGGATAGAGTGCTGTGACATCACAGCTCACAGCAACCTCCAATTCCTGGACTCAAGTGAGTCTCCTGCCTCCGCCTCCAGGTAGCTGGGACTACAGGCGCTTGCCACAACGCCTGGCCATTTTTTGGTTGCAGCCGTCATTGTTGTTTGGTGGGCCTGGCTGGATTCGAACCCGCCAGCTCAGGTATACGTGGCTGATGCCTTAGCCCGTTGAGCCACAGGCGCGGAGCCTAAAAAAAATCTAAAAAATTTATAAAAATTAAATTAGTTACCAGCTGGGTACGGTGGCTCACACCTGTACACCTAACACTGGGGAGATCTGGGTGGGTGGATTGCCTGATCTCAGGAGTTCAAGACCAGCCTGGGCAAGAGGGAGACCCCCATCTCTACTAAAAATAGAAAAAGTAACCAGATGTTGTAGCAGGCGCCCGTACTCCCAGATGCTCAGGAGACTAAGGCAAAAGGATTGCTTTATCTCAAGAGTTTGAGGTTGCTGTAAGCTATGATGCCATGCCACCCTACCCGGGGTGACAGAGTGGGTCTCTGTCTCAAAAAATATAAATAAATAATTTAAATATCAGTTACCATTGGTGGATGCTAGACAATTCTTTTTTCCCCCATTTATTTATTTATTTATTTACTTATGGAGACAGGGTTTTGCTGTGTCATCCAGGATAAAACAGTGGTGTCATCTAGGCTCCTTGTAAGGTCAGCCTCCCTAGTAGCTGGGAGTATAGATGTGTGCTACCACACCTAGCTAATTTTTCTATGTTTTAGAAAAATCCCCAAATGCTAGGATTACAGGTATGAGCCACCTTGCCCAACCTCTTTATTTATATATATATATATTTTTTTTTTTATAGAGACAGAGTTTTACTTTATCGCCCTCAGTAGAGTACTGTGGCATCACAGCTCACAGCAACCTCTGACTCCTGGGCTTAGGTGATTCTCTTGCTTCAGACTCCCAAGTAGCTGGGACTACAGGCACCCGCCATAACACCTGGTTATTTTTTTGTTGAAGTTGGCTGGGGCCGGGTTCGAACCTGCCACCCTCGGCATATGGGGCCAGCACCCTACCCACTGAGCAACAGGCGCCTCCCTCTCTTTATTTACTTATTTATTTTTTTGTAGAGACAGAGTCTCACTTTATTGCCCTCAGTAGAGTGCTATGTAGTCACAGCTCACAGCAACCTCCAGCTCTTGGGCTCAGGCGATTCTCTTGCCTCAACGTCCCGAGTAGCTGGGACTCCAGGTGCCCAACACAACACCGGGCTATTTTTTGATGCAGTTTGGCCGGGGCTGGGTTTGAACCCGCTACCTTCAGTATATGGGGCCGGCGCCCCACTTGCTGAGCCACAGGTGCCACCCTTTATTTATTTTTTTTAAACTGGAAAATAAAGGGGAAAAAAAGAATCAAGCATTTATCTTGCCTTATCTTCTATATAAGCTATCCTTCTGGGTAACCGAATGGCAAATGATGGGAAGTATTTCTTTATAGAAGTGTTCAAGCTAATAAATGAAAAAAGAATGATATTAGAAAATCAGCAGTTGGGCAGTGCCTATGGCTCAAGGAATAGGGTGTGGGCCCCATATACCAGGGCTGGTGGGTTCAAGCCTGGCCCCAGCCAAAACTGCAAAAAAAAAAAAAAAAAAAAGAATAAAAAGAAAATCAGCAGTTAATCCCCAATGAATTAATGGGTGATCAAAAGCTCTAAACATCACAAAAAGAAAGATAATTAAACATTTTGTGCCACCTAATAAAAGAATACAACATCTCCAACCATCTAGACTCAACTAAAATATAGGACATATAGAAGACAAAATAACATATTAAACTATACCACAGAATATTTTGCTGCTGTAAAAACATAAAAGAAGAAGCTCTTTATGGGAAAATGTGGAACAATCCTCAAGATGTATTAAGTGAAAAAAGCAAGGGGCAGAATAATATATAATACTATCATTTGTGTAAAAAAAAAAAGTTTACTCATGAAAGTAGGATTATTGGGAGGAACACTGGGTGGGAGGAAACTTTTCTTTATATGACCTTTATTTTTTATTTCCTCCTGCCCTGGCCACCCAAAGTGCTGGTATTATAGGTGGGAGCCACCATACCCAGCTGATTTTAACTATTCTTTTTTTTTTTTTTTTTTTTGAGACAGAGCCTCAAGCTGTTACCCTGGATAGAGTGCTGTAGCATCACAGCTCACAGCAACCTCCAATTCCTGGGCTCAAGTGATTCTCCTGCCTCAGCCTCCTGAGTAGCTGGGACTACAGGTGCCCGCCACAACGCCTGGCCATTTTTTGGTTGCAGCCATCATTGTTGTTTGGTGGGCCTGGGCTGGATTCGAACCTGCCAGCTCAGGTGTACGTGGCTGGCACCTTAGCCTGTTGAGCCACAGGCACCAAGCCAACTATTCTTTTTTTTGAGACAGAGGCTCAACCTGTTGCCCTGGGTAGAGTGCTGTGGCATCACAACTCACAGCAACCTCCAACTCCTGGACTCAAGCAAGTCTCCTGCCTCTGCCTCCCAAGTAGCTGGGACTACAGGTGCCCATCACAACGCCTGGCTATTTTTTGGTTGTAGCTGTCATTGTTGTTTGGTGGGCCCGGGCTGGATTCGAACCTGCCAGCTCAGGTGTATGTGGCACCTGGCGCCTTAGCCGCTTGAGCCACAGGCGCCAAACATTAAGCATTCTTATGAACTATAATCAAACATCTCATATTCTTTATTTAATACATTGCATTCTTATCCTTACTGATGCTCAAACCGTCCCTTTTTTGCCATGGAAGTGTTTCAGATATCTATTAGTGTATACCAAACCAGTCCTAAAATTGTGGCTTAAAACAATTTAGGCTCGGCGCCTATGGCTCAACAGGCTAAGGTGCCAGCCATGTACACCTGAGCTGGTGGGGTCAAATGCAGCCCAGGCCGGCCAAACAATGACGGCTGCAACCAAAAAACAGCTGGGCGTTGTGGCAGGCGCCTGTAGTCCCAGCTACTTGGGAGGCAGAGGCAGGAAACTCGCTTGAGCCCAGGAATTGGAGGTTGCTGTGAGCTGTAATGCCACAGCACTCTATCCAGGGTGACAGCTTGAGGCTCTGTCTCAAAAAAAAAAAAAATTATTCTTATTTCTCCTATTTCTGTAGGTTGAGTAAGCTCAGGGTGGTTTTTCCTTGGGGTCTCTCAAGCAAGAACAATTTTCAGTCAGACATCACATAGAGGTGCAGTCTTTTAAGGCTTGTCTGGGATGGATGTCCAAGATGGCTGGCAGTTGATTCTATCAGCTGGGAGCTCAGCTGGCTATTGACTGGAATGCTTTCACACGGCCCCTCCATGTGTACTGGAATTCTCACAACACGGCAGTTGGATTCTTGGAGGGATTATCCCAAGAACAAGCATTCCAAGGGCCAGGAAACAGAAGCTGCCAGGCCAGTCAAGGGCTATGCCTAGGCATACTGTCACTGCCACCATTTTCTTTCTTTCTTTCTTTATTTTTTTGAGACAGAGCCTCAAGCTGTC
Source organism: Arctocebus calabarensis (assembly GCA_963573935.1). Classification (NCBI taxonomy): domain Eukaryota; kingdom Metazoa; phylum Chordata; class Mammalia; order Primates; family Lorisidae; genus Arctocebus; species Arctocebus calabarensis. The sequence continues at coordinate 12,871 of CAUYON010054564.1, forward strand.
ACCCTGGATAGAGTGCTGTGGCATCACAGCTCACAGCAACCTCCAATTCCTGGGCTCAAGCGAGTCTCTTGCCTCCGCCTCCCAAGTAGCTGGGACTACAGGCGCCCGCCAC
>CAUYON010054565.1:0-31634 GCA_963573935.1 Arctocebus calabarensis
TCCCAGCTACTAGGGAGGCTGAGGCAAGAGAATCGCTTAAGCCTAAGAGCTGGAGGTTGCTGTGAGCAGTGTGACGCCACGGCACTCTACCCAGGGTGATAAAGTGAGACTCTGTCTCTACAAAAAAAAAAAAAAAAAGAGCCCATTGTCAAGCCAAGATAAATTCAAATTTGATAATCTAAAGGAAAAGTAAAACCTATTTTTCTCCATAATGAAGTCTAGCCTCAAAACGGGGACCAAAAAAAATGGCTACTAAATGGATCCCTTAATTTTAATACTATCTTGCAATTAGATCTGTTTTGCAAAGACAGGTCAAACGGACGAAATCCCTTATGCCCAGCCCTTCATGGCCCTTTACCAAGATTCCGATTTAAAGAACTAATAACCCATGACCTTGTCACAACATAAAACCTTCTTGAAAACCAAGAAAAGGACATCGTAGGTGACCTGCTCTTTTAAGTTACTTGAAACTACGCACATTTTCTTCTTTCTTCTCAGCCCCTATACCCTATCATGATAAAGATAAGACTGGAGGTGACAATAAGAAGGCATGAGTCTCCTGTGGACGTACTGAACCTTGAACCTCACTCAAGCCTTATTCTCCAAACCCTGTTCTCTCCCCTATGAGACTTCACTCAGGTACCAAACTTGAGCTATCAAGGACATGTTTCCTTTTAGAGAAGTGGCTGATGATAATAAAAGGATTGCATAACTCAATGTCTTCTTTTCCATTTTTGATTCAGCACTTTGTAAAGAAAGATTTGGAAGGCTTTTGGAAAATCTTGGCAAGTTTAGAGATGAATCCATCAAGTTTAGTTTGACTTTTTCCTAAAGCTGACAGGATGGTGATTTTGGCCCAAGGTTGTACCAAAGATGAGAAGAACAGAACTTTTAGTAGAGCTAGGGAGAAAGCAGATGAAATAATGCTTAACAACTCCTGCTACAATACCTATGGAGCAAGGGGGAATGGCAGTCCCCAATTAGCATCCTCAATGGCAGTATTACAATAACTTCAACAAGGCTAGAATGGATAACTTCATAACCTGCTAGATAGAGATAATGAAAATATGCACAGTGAAACTTGTAAACTATGATAAATATGGGAAGTTACTTGAGAGAAGAAAACCCAGCTGTCAACCTTCATAGATTAACCAAGGCTTTTAGAAAATATACCCACGTGGTCCCATGTCTGTCTAGGGTAGAGGTGTGATAGCAAAGTATTTCTTTACACAGCAGTACCAAGTATTAGAAGAAAGCTTTGAAAATTAGAGGGAGGACACCAAACACTGCTACAGAGACTGGTAGAGGAGACCTTTGTTGTCTTTAACAACAGAGATAGGACAGAGGAGGCTACCCAGGACAAAAGATTGACTAAGAAGATCCACTTATTGGCATTTCTTAACTAGTTGCTTTGAGGTGACTAAGGAGGCCACCAAAAAGATCAGACCTCTTTTGGAGATGCTTGCTGGGGCTTTCCCAGGGTGCCAATTGGTAAGGAGACTATCCTGATTACTTCTGCTCAGGGTAGCTAATAGAAAACCCATGCCAAAATTGCCTCCCGGCCAGTATAACAAGAAACAAACTAAGAGCAATGAGGCTCAGGTACCTGCATAACCCTAATAGATAATATTGCTTTGTGTCACTCTTAGTGTGGTAGGTAAAAAAATGAATTTCTTTCTGGATACCACAGCTTCCTACTCTGTCCTAACTTGACCTATTTGCTCCTTTCCCACTGTTACTGTTCAGTAACTGGAGTGGATGTACAACCCAATGAAAGACAGTTTACCTTTCTTTTGCTTGTGAGGTCAGGTCCAAAATTAATACCCACTCATTCTTGTACGATCCTGAGTCTCCTATCCCCTCACTGGGAAAAGAACTATTAACAAAAATCCGCAAACTGTTTCACTCTATGAATACCAAATTCAAATAAATGTAAAGCCTGAAAAGGGAATTAGTTTACAGGTCCACTTAGAAAGAAAGACCCCTCACCTGGCCAATACCCCTGAAAACACATTAATCCAGACAAACCCAGTGGTTTGGGATGTTAAAACTACAGGCTGACCATTAATGTCTCCCTGTGTTGATTACATTAAAAGCTGGACTTAATTTTCCTATTGAAAATCTATGTTTTCTAAAGCCAGAGTTCCTCAATGGAATACAACCTCTGTTGTACAAATTTTACCATGGTTTAATTAGGTTTACCAGTCACCTTGTACTGCATCTACTCCCAGTCTTCCAGTGAAGAAACCTAATGGACAAGATTAGTTTGTCCAATTCCTACACTACTTAACTAGGAACTGAGAGATGCCCAATTTTTCACTGTGTTACATTTAAAGAATGCTTTCTTCTGTATTTCCCCCCACCCATGTTCCCAATACCTGTTTTATTTCGAGTGAAGAGAACAAGACACCAAGGAGGACCATACTTCCCTGAGGATTTAGGGACCATAGGGACAGTCTTCCTTTTTTTTTTTCTTTTTTGGTACTCTTCTGTCAAGAGAATTGAGGGAATTAACTCTTACAGATGTAACCTTACTGCAGAATGTGGATAACTTACAAAACACCTCTGTGGAAAAGGCCTTAGAAAGATAGTGAAGCAAGTTTCTTGAGCTTGACAGTTGTGGCTACAAGATAATACCTGATGCTATCCAATTACCCCTTCCTTAGTCTAGCTTGTCCAACACAGAGGAACTTAGCAAATAGATTTCACACAAATCTCCCCCCCCAAAGCAGGGTTTATAGTACATATATTTCTTGGTGCTTGTAGATAATTTCATTGGATGGGCTGAGGCTTTTCCTTTTCCTTCCAGAACCAAGAAGGCAATGAAGATGTGGAAATATCTCTTAAAGAAAGTAATTCTTCAGTTTGGATTTACAAAACATCATAGATATGGGGAGAAAGAACACTTCACACTTCTGGAAGGATGAAAACTAATACAGTCTTTTTGAGAAAAGTATGGAGAATCCTCAAGGATCTAAAAGTAGACTTTTCATTTGATCCTATAATCCCATTATTAGGTATCTATCCAAAAGAACAGAAATTATTTTACTAGAAAGACATTTGCACCAGAATGTTTATTGCAGCTCAATTTATAATTGTCAAATTCTGAAAGCAACGTAAGTGCCTATCAACCCATGAATGTATCAACAATCTGTGGTATATGTACACCAAGGAATACTATTCAGCCATTAAAAAGGATGGAGACCTTACGTCTTTTACATTTACCTGGATAGAGTTGAAATACATTTTTCTTAGTAAAGTATCACAAGAATGGTAAAATATCCAATGTACTGCATACTAATATGAAATCAATATATTAAACAATTACATGCTCATAAGAACAATAGAACACAAATAAAGTCTAGTATGGGAGTAGAGAGAGTAAGAAGGGGGAAGGGTGGAGGGCAATTGGCAGAAAGATGGAGAAGATGAGGTAGGATCTCACCTAATTGTGAGGGTACATAACATGGCCCCTGGGTGAGGGGCTCTTTTACAAATGGAACTTTACCCTAGAAGTGAGAATAATGTAATCTAAAAATTCATACCCTCATATTAATTTGAAATAAAAAATAAATTAAAAATAAAAAAAATGAATGCTATAGAACATTGATGAAAGGAATTGAGGAAAACACACACACACACCCCCCACAGATTTCTCCAGAGTAATAAGGGAAGCTTCTTTTGTAGCCAAAATAACTCCAAGTTCTTTCCTCTGTCCCTAAGAATTAACTACCAACTACATTTTTCCTGGTATCCTCAGTCTTCTGGAAATATTATAAAGGCAAATCATAGATTCAAACAAACTTTGAATAATCTCTTCCAGGAGACTTATGAACTTGGGTTAAGTTCGTACCCAGTGACATAAAATTAAGTCCTTTCAAAATGCCTTATGGAAGATCTTTGGAGGAACTTAGTAAAAGCCTACACTATGTAATCAATTTTGGATAGGTTATTCAAAAATTTGGGAACCAACTATTACCTGCCTCTACTCAAGATTCAAACACTCCCCTGCAGTCCAACCAAGGGCCAAGTGTTGCTTTAAACCTGGAAAGAAAGGTGCCCATAAAAACAATTACAACCTAAGCAGAAGGGGCCTTACCAGGTGATGTCTGTGATCCCAACAGTGGTCCAACTCCAAGTGACCACTAGCTGGGAACACCTAACTAGAATAAAGCCGATCTTATCTGACTTTTCCTAGGTAGCATCTGCCACCCATACAAACAACTGTGAGCCAGTAAGTCCCCAACCAAAAGACCAGTTGAAATAGCTAGCGAAGGCCAGCCCATCCCTACAAGCCTATGAGGCTTCCTGGAGAAATCAGCCCACCATCAGATAAGTGGGATGTTATTGGATTAGGGCATAATAATAGTAAGCATTGTAATATTTTAAAAATCTTGCTGTTACTCCATCACCTCACTTAATCTCCTCTCTCAGGAAAAGAATCTTCTTATCCCTACTGGATGTATGGACTTGATTTCTTTGTCATGATGCACTTGATACTATTCCTTGCCCAGCCTGCCTGAGTATCTGGAACCACCTTTCTTTGGGTTATCAACACCTGTGTAGGCTCTCTTGGGACATCGCCCCAGGTTTGGGGCATGGAACTTACAATGGTGATCCAAGAACTCTCATTAAATCTTGGTCAGGGAGATCCAAGACACCACTACTTTAGATCAGGGAGTGAGATACTCTTATAAGTTCCCAAAATAGATATGGTCAATGTCCAAATGTCAGCAAAAAGCAGATCATGAAGAAAAGACCTGCTGCCCTGCTCCCTTAAGAATGAGGAAGATAAAACCAAGACCTCTCAGGGAGAATGAGATAGTATTGGAGGTGAACTTTGGCTACCTGCCTGAGCCTTGAGCAAAAGCTTAAGTCTGCTTACATTACTGAACAAAAGCTTTGAAAGTGATTAACACCCAGCCTCACTAGGAGGGAGCTCTGCTTTCTTTAACAGGATCGGCAACCACTGGAGCAGGGATCTGCTGGCCCCAGACAAAGCCAGAACAAACTGCCAAAATGAAGACCAAAGTTGACCTCTCATAGACCTTTGTCTCATTTTAATGCTAAAAATCATGCCTGATGGTGGAGATATACCCTGCTAATGAGACATGCAATGTATGAAGAAGCATGATCCATGGCTGGGCAGCTGCCAACCAAACCCCACCTCTACACACTATGATTTCAAGGCTGGCATCACACTTTCCCCACCCTTACAAGTCCCCAGCCCTTTGTTCTGAGAGTCAATCACGTTGCTCCATAAACAGCACTTTCTCCCTTTTGTTTGAGCAAACTCCTCCCCCTAATAAAGTCTTGCCTGTATAAATTCCTTTTTCAGTCTCCTGCCAATTTCTACCGAGTCAAGGAGCAAGAACTGTGAGATTGATAACAGAACAATTATATCTACTGCAACAGAAACATATTCAAATACCAGGAAGCCAATAGGGAGAGAATTGCCTGAGGGAGTCTTTTTGATTTCTTCTTTTAGAAAAATAAAACAATCTCCAAATTACACTCCCCAATTAAGATCAAACTTGTAGTTACAACTTCTTTAGTCCCTTTCATGTGGCTTAGTATTTGTCTTATAAAAGAAGAGGAGGGAAGGCAATAAAAGTGAGGATTGATTTTAATTCCTCCCTACTTTTCTAAAGGAGGGAAAACTAATCAAACCTGTTTTGGGAATGTAAATGCCTTTTCTCAGTAAAGACTGAGAAAAAACCTATGGCTTAAATCTGTCTCATCTTTAATATAACCGTGGTTCATTTGCTAGGTACTAGGAATGCAAACATAACGTAGTGGCTCTTGTGGGATTATAATAAATGTAAACTATTCAATTTGCACTAGGGCAGTGTAAGTCTAGTGAAGGAGATGTATATCTAAATAGAAATGGTAGGCATTCTTTTTTTTTTTTTTTCATAGATGCAGAAACTAAATGTTATGGGAAGGAAAAAGAAGGCTAATTAGCACCTACATTCTAAGATGCAAAGGGGACTGTTTCCTGGAGGGGGAAAAGGTTGAGTTGAATCTTGAAAAAAGGAGAGGATTTAGGCCTGTGGAGAGGAGGGGAGGCGTCACAAAGCAAAAGCTGAAGTCCAAAGAGGAAGCCACAGGGCATCTGACTGTTTGAAGGCTTGGGCTGACTTCTTGTTCTTTGCCTGTGTTGCTTACTGTTAAATACACAGAATCTTTCCTCTAAAAGAACATGGTTCTGCAGTCTGTGGTTTTATTCCATTAGAATAAAATCCAGGCCAACTTTGTGGTGGCATGTGTGTGTAGAGTGGTCTAGTCACATAAAGATGCCTTCTGCTTTAGAAAGTATATGCTTTTAAAAGGATTTGGAAATAGTCCAATCTTTTTTTGCTGACTCTGTTGTCTGCATGGAGAATGAGGAAAGATAGTATTGGTCCTGCTAGATTTTATCTTAATCTTCACATGGATCTTTTTATTACTTAATGTTCTTAAGGAATGGACCAGAAAAGAGATTCCAGAGTGTCTGGTTTTTTCTTTTCTTCATATTCTTTTTGTTTTCTTTTTTGATTGCTCATACGTACATTTACAGACAGCGGGTTCTAATCGATCTCTTTGAAAGGATAAATGTTAAGTTCTTTGAAAGAATAGATTATTAATTTTGATACACAGCCAGTTAGAGGTTTCCTATTCATGTTTGTGTGTCTGTATTATATTTGTATGTATTTACATTTATATATTTACCTGTGATCTTCAGTCATTTGCAGGTGAAATCTCAAAAGCCTTATTTCCCAGTTTTTATAGAGGATTCCTGATAGTATAAAAGGCACCATCTCAGGAGAGCTAAGTAAAGGTGGTTATACCAGCTAAATATATGTAAAACATGACCCTGAGTCACAGGTGGCGGAAAGTAGGTCTCCACAGAGTCTAAGTTTTAGATATAGGTTAAATATGGAGTCTATTCCAAGGTGGTGTGTGTGTGTGTGTTTTAAGAGAACCCTGCAGTTCAATATAGCTGTCAAGAAATCATTGTAGCTACAAACTGAACCACCTAATTTAATTTTGAATGTACTCTAATGATTTTCACAAACAATTTTCCTATGTAGAATAATGATAATATTCTAAGGTTTTACGAAAATGTACCTGCTCACGCTTTCCCCCCAAGCGAGTTGTATATTCTTTCACAGATTTCTCTAATTTTATAAAGTCAGTGCATTGCTACAAGATAGATTGTGGCCTTTAGTAACATACTGTCTTCTTCAGGATTTACTTCCTAGAATCTCTTCTTTTCCCTTTTGTACTCTGCGTACTTAACACTCACATGCTAATATTAGCACTAATGCCTCAGGCCTAAATAGCAATAATTACTAGATGACATACTGGCTTCTATTTAAATTGACAACTCAATAACTTGACATATGCATTACATCTCTATTACACTGGAATCTAAATGGCACTTTGCAAAGCATTCCTTTTATATTTAGTTCACTCTCTGATCAGACTGGAGCTTGTGCTTATCATGTGTCTATTAAATACTAGTGAATGTGTCATTATATCTAAGACCTTGCCAGTGGGAGATAATGGAATCATGAAAAGCTATATTCCAGTGAGATGTTGGGGCTTTGGTAATACACATTATTTTTTAAAAAAAGATATTTGCACTCTAAACGTTCTCCTAAGTATAAAATGCCACATTTAAGAAATTCATCCTGAGATAAAAGGAATAACTTTTGTAAGTATACTTTGTCTTTGCGAACAAATATTGAAAGGTGTTTAAAGTCCAAATCCACTTCATAAAACAGTATGATTTTTGCAGTTTAGCCATTTTTGTTATGGCAGATTTTCAATTAGCAAATGTAGAGCAGAATAACAAGAAACAAAAAACCCTTCTGTTCTCATTACCTCAAACTCAGTCAGAAATGTTTCAATCTATCTTAAAAGATTATATGTAGTTTAAAACATTATTTCTTCCCATCCATCCTTTATCATTTTTTCCTCTCTATTCCTCTTCTTCTTCCTCTCTTTTCTCTCTTGATCGCACTCTTTCCTCTCTTCAAAATAACCCTCATCTTTTCTCTTCCCTAAGATATGATTTGGGGCAAGTAATACAGACAGAGGCGTGAGTGTAGCCAGAGGGTAACCAGTAACGGTAGTCCATGAAAAGGCTGTGTGTTGAGGGCAGCTTGGTAGATTTGAAGATTAGCAATACATAAGGGATTTGGAAAACATGTAAATATATCAAAGATAATAAGAGCCAGATTTACCACTCCTACAGTGAAGGTTCAAATGTTAGAGGGCTCTGGTATTGGAACTCTTTATTAATAATGACCATGCCCATTGTTCCCTTAACTTCACAATTATTTAATATCACCTTCCACTAAAGAGGACTGGAGACTACTAATAGAAAGCTGATTTTAGGCCTGGGGCAGAAAAAGTATAATATGAGCCAGGAAGATCTTCTTGTTCCAATAAGGAAGAACTCAATGAAAAATGGGAAATATCTTACTTTATAACAGTGAATTTGCTTTCTCTTTTGTCTTGTGATTTTTTTTGAGGTGAAATTTAAGTTTTTGTGTGAGTTATACCTATCTTGAGTGTCTTGCTTGTACTGTATCACATCATACCTTTGTTTAATTCTTAATAAACTGTTCATTTGTATAAAAATAATGCCAAGAAACACAAAATCAAAAAGTTCCTAAATATTAAACTTTTTTCCAACTTTAAGAAATAGGCTTCAGCTATTATTAATCCAGAAGAAGAACTCTATTTTGATAAAGAGCATTTATCAGAAACCTAAACATTCTTGCAACTTCTCTGGAAATTTGAAATTATAAACTTACAATGAAATTGTGTTTGTTTGTTTATTTGTTTTTAAGACATCATAGCAGACACTATACTTAGTATTGAAATATGAAGTCTCACAATTAAGTTCGTGAAGTTGTCACCACACACTGATGTTGGCAGCCCTGTCCAAACAGCTTGGTGAGGTTTCATTAACTTGCTATATCAGCGTCTCAACAGCTGTGCTCATGTTGACATGTGGCATTGTCTTGCTGAGCGATGTTCATTATTGTTGCATGTTTTTGTGTGCCTTCCCCAGAATGCCAATGCTGGAATTAGAGCAATGAACAAACATTCATAATTTTTCGTTAAACTTGGCAAGAATGGAAGTGAAATCAGAGACATGTTAGTCTAAGTTTATGAGGATAATGCCGTGAAGAAATGGCAGTGTACAAATAGATTAAGCCTTTTTTCTGAGAGGAGAGAAAGCATCACTATTCAAGAGAGATTGAGGTGGCCAGTAGCATGCAGAACTTACAAAATATAGCAAAATTTATTGAATCGCACATCAAAAACCATCAGCTGACTGTGACAAATATAGAAGACCAAGTAAACATTGATAGAGAGACAGTTAGGAAAATCTTAATTGACAATCTTGGCATGAGAAAGGTTATGTGCAAAAATGGCCCCAAAGAAACTCACTGATATACAAAAGCAAAGGAAAGTCAAAGTTTACCAAAAACTTTTGGAAAGGCAAGACAATAGTTTGGGCCATGATCATTGATGATATTACGTGGATGTGCCAATGTGACCCTGAAACAAAGTGTCAAAGGGCATGGTGAAGTCAGCCATTTCTCCTCAACCAAGTTCTACCAGTCCAAATCAAGAGTAAAATGATGTTGCTGACTTTTTTTGATATCAGAGGGATCATTCATTATGAATGTGTACCAACTGGATAACCAAGGTTACTATGTGGAAATGGTTGTGCAAAAAAGTTAGATGAAAATGACATGAACTTTCTGCCAACAACTCATGGCTCTTGCATTATGACAATGCACCAGCTCACACAGTACACTTTGTGAGGGAGGTTTGAGCCAGGAAACAAACGACTGTACTGGAACATCCTCCCTTCCTGCCTGATATTGCCACCAATGACTTTTTACTTTATCTGAAGTAAAAGAAATATTGAAAGGAAGATATTTCAATGACATTTAAGGTATCAAGGGTAATATGAGGACAGCTTTGATGGCCATTCTAGACAAAGAGCTCCAAGAGTGGAGCTTTGAAGAGTGTACTATGCTGACCTTATTGCGTAGCTTCTCAGTGGTAGTGTTTAAAGTTGACCATAGTGATATTCAGCAGTGAGGTATGTAGTGCTTTTTCCAGGATGAGTTTGCAAACTTAATTGTCAGCCCATGTAATGTTGCTCTTCCTTTAAAGCTGAGTGTGTGAATCAAGTCAATTGGCTCTAACCACTATCACTAATGTTTACTGAAACTTTATTATGTGCCAGGCTCTGTACAAAGTGTTCATATTGAATATTATTATTTTATCCTATGGTTTTAATTGTTAAAGTTGCACATTTTTTGTTAATGGGAATATTGAGACTTATAATTTTTAATCATAATTTATAAAGTTAAATACTTAGGCTAAAGTCACAAAGCCAGTAGATGGGAAAACTGAGTTTGAACCCAGAAGCTTAGACCATGGGCAGGTGTTATTAATTAAAATATTTTTTAAACCAGGTTAAGAAATGCAAGTTGTGGAATAACACACATAGTACTATGTTATTTTTAAGTATACACAGGTATGTATGTGCACACAGCTGTGTATTATGTACATAAACATGTTTACACATCTGTATGTGCTATCCCAGAGTCTAACTAATTAGCCTGAGCAAGCTCATCTGAGATCAGAAGTGCTACTAATTACAACCTGCTAAGCCTAAGAAGTAAATACTTTCTATGTTCCCCTTGTGTGTTTTTTGAGGATTTATTATGCACAAAACCTACCTGATACAGAACAACTGGCGCTTAGCTACTGGAGGCCAGGGATCCTAAACAATGAAGAATTGCCCCATTCATGTATTAATAATATCCTTTGCGGAAACATTGAATGACTCCCGTCTATGTCAGAGTGGCAGGAAGGAGAGTAGAGACTCCTTGACTATTAACATTCACACTTGAATTCTGTAAAACACATAATTTGCAGTTTGCACTTGGTGATCTTTGCTTAGGAATTAGCAACTGAGATTTTTTCAAACCAGAGTGCACGTAAGTACTCAAGTATTCCAAAGCTCAGGCCAGTCTCCAAAAAGGAAAAAGAATCACACATGCACTACTCTGTTCTCTCCCAGTTCCTAAGTCACAAGCCAGTAGTAATTTGGGCTTAAGAAGACTCTTAACTTCAGAGCTGTAATGCCATAAAGAAATGGCCATGGGTTTGCAAAGGGCAAAGCGTCTGGCAGCTGAGTGTTCCTGTGGGGTATTCTCCAGCTGTCAAGGAAGTTAATGACACGGAGAGTCAATTGCCCAACAGAGTGTCAGGGGTAGAATTTGATTCAGAATAGCAGACCTGATCCTCCCTTTTGCTTATTGAGGGTTTTGGGTCTGAATACTTTAAAGAGCCTTTCAAGGAGAGATTCTCAAAGTTGTAAAAAAAAAAAAAAAAAAGAACAATCTGAACATTATTATCATTGCAGTTTAAATGGCCACACCTCACAGATTGCTTCTACCCCACAGAAGGGAATCTTGTTTTTCAGCTCTGCAGATTCAGAAATTTTATGTAGCGCAAACTGATTTGGTTTCCCCAAATGCACCATCTCAAATTTACACAAAGCAGAAATACACCAGAGGAGGAAATGGATTAAGTTCAGTGGAGTCATAACAGGCCAACTGGAATTAATCACATCGTTGGTCCATGAACTTTTGTCCAGTAGGGAAATATTTGTGAGAAACGGTTGTGAGACAAATAGGTTGTTTGATTGATATAAAATGCACCTAATACAGTAAATGCTCACCAGTGCCAGTGTTTTAATGCCTAACCTATATCTGCCTGATCAATCCTGATATCCACAATTTAAGATGGGGATTATTATTACCCCTAAGATGAGAAAGTTAAGGTACAGCCAAGTTAAATACCTTGGCTTAATTTATAGAGATATTAAATAGTAGAGCTAGGGTTTGAGCTTGTAAATTCCACAATATACACCCCTGATCATCCTTGAATAATAGTTAACTGATGCAGACAATTATTTAATCTGGTTAGGCCAACTCAGTGAAAGAGCCTGCTTTGCATAGGACCTTCCCTCCACAAAGGTGATATGTGACCTGGCTATGGGCTAGCTGCCCATTAGCTGTCCATTCTCTACACTGTATTACGTTTGCTCTGGGGTAACTATGCCCTGCTGCATCAATATGGCCCCAGGTTCCTTTGCAGTACAGTAGCCATGTGACACATTTTGACCAATAGGAATCCAATCCATATTCTGAGTATTTGTTTAGAAAATTTTACTTTCCTCATGAAAGCTTCCTTTCCTTGTTATATATTGTTTCCTTTTACCTGAAATATAGAAGTAAAACTGAAATAGGAAAGCTATCTTAAGAAAATCAAGGATAATTCCTAAACTGGGCTATTGTGACTAGTACCGCAGTAACCTAGGAGACTAGGCACATCTTTGACATGCAGGTTTCAAATCTTTTAGGCAAATACCCGGGAGTGAGATTGCTGCATATATGCAGATTTGATTTTTTAACTTTTTGAGGAATCTCCCTATGGTTTTCTATAATGCCTGCACTAATGTCATTCCCCAGAAGAATGTACAAGTGTTGTCTTCTCTCCACGCTGTTGACAACACTTTTCTTTCTTCTTTTTGATAACAGCCCTTTTGGAAGGTGTGAGCTGATAGCTCATTGTGGTTTTGATTTCCTAAAAATGACATTGAATTTTTTTTTTAATATATTTGGCCATTTGTTATATTTTCTTTGGGAAAGTGTCTATTCTCATTTTTTTTCGCCCATTTTTTTTAAATAGAGCTATTTATTATCTATCTCTCTTGTTTTTTTCTTTGCAGTTTCTGACCGGGGCTGGGTTTGAACCCACCACCTCTGGCAGATGGGGCCAGTACCCCACTCCTTTGAGCCACAGGCACCACCCTATTTATTTTGTTTTTATATAGTTGTTTGAAAACAGATTAATGAATAAAGGAAAAGTTACATATAGACACATTGAAATAAAATTTGGCCTTAAATAGTAAAATAACACTATTTTTAACAACAGTGCTATTTTGGATAATATTTCAGATAATATTGTCTTTTGTGAGGTAATACAGGTACACACATTCTCACCTATATGTAGAATCAAATTCAAGGAAACAGAAAATGAAATGTTGATCATCAGAGTCAGAAGGGTGGGTGGAGAAAATGGGGCAGTGATAGTTAAAGGGTACCCAAAGCTTCTGTTAGGAGAAATATGTTTTTTCTCTTTGAGGTATATTGAATACTATGGCGAATATAGTAAATAATAAAATAGTTTACATTTCTCAGTCACTAAGAGAGTAAATTTCAAATGTTCTCACCACAGATGATAAATACTTGAGGTCATGGATAGGATATTAGCTAGATTTTACTATGGTACATCATGTTCATAAGTCATAGCACCACTTTGGATCCTATAAATATATCTACAACGGTAATTTGTGAATTTATAATTGAAAATTTAAAAAATGAGGATTCAAAATCATACCAGAAGGATGATGTAGGTGGACAAAGTTATCTGGGACTCTAATGACAGAATGGGGCTACTATAATGGTCTCTTCTGCTTTTATGTGTTATATAAAAACCAATTAACATCAAATTTAGTTATTCCTCTATAGGCAGATAGCATTGGTTCTCTCCCTTGACTGTAAAGAGTTACAACTCTACTTATTTTTATTACTGCATCCTCTGAGTCTAACATGGTCCCCCACTAAGAGTCATTGCTCAAGAATATTTTAACAAGTGAATTAAGGCTTGAGTGTGAATGGACATTGTCACAAAAATAATAGTGCCACCCATATTGTGGTCTCTGGGAAGGGCCATGACAGACAAAGAAAACAACTTCTGCAAATAGTTGCATGATTGCTAAGATCAGCGCCCATCACCCCAGGAGCCTCAGACACTGAGAGAAAAGTAAGACCGTCCTGTTAGCATTAACAGCTGCCAAAAGGCACATCTGTTTTTACTGGAAGCATCTTGTAGCCTCAGGCTGGATGGTGTTCCTGTTTGGGATTTTCCGGGAAGTCCCAAAATTCCGAAGGCAGTCACATTTCTTCTTCAGAGGGGAGAACAGATATTTAATCCTTTGATTATTTCACACTTTGTAGAATGGGGAATATCACACATGATTGTGCCTCTAATACGCTCCAGACAGGCATCCTCTTTTTTAATCCTTATAAGGCAGATTGTGAACTTTTCAGCTTATTATTTATCGTTAAGAATTTAAAGCCCAAGTGTTAAAGTCACGTAGCTAGTAAGAAGAGTATTTCGGTATTAAGCTCACACTCTTTGAGATTTAATGTCCACAGCCTGATGCATTTCTCTCGAGGTCAGATCTTGGGGCCAGAGGCCAGCACACTCCAGATACAGACTGAGGATGACTCAGGAATCTGTGCGGGAAGCCGCTGATTCTGGAGCTGTGGCAAAAAGATGGCTGCAGAGAGGCACTTACTCGCCCCAGCGCACCACTCTGTAGGTGGCAAGCTATTTCTATAGTACTGTTGGACTGGAAGGAATAATATGTTTTAACCAATAAAAAATTCTTTTGCAGCCTTACAGAATAGTTGAACATGGTTGCAATTTTTATCAGAGAAACTCCAGGATGTTTCTCTAATATTTAATGTTTTAAACATTTAATGTCACCACCGGGATGTACTTATTTATTCTTTTAGTTAGTTTCACACTTTATTTTGCCTATACGATTGTATTTAAATCGAATAATTTCTTGAATTGTATATAAGTCATCACTTCCCTATATTTTCCCGATATTTTTAGCGTCTTTCAATTCATCTGAAGACTTCGATTGGCATCAATACCGACCTTAGGGAAAAAATTATGAACCATTTAACACAGAGGACTCTACTGTCAGGTTCCCGTGGCCAATAATGATGTAAAATATTGTAACCCAAATTCCACACTCAATTGGCGCTCATATTCTCAGACCCATTCTATCGTATGTTTTGGTTTTGGTGATCAGACTCTTGATTTTGCTTATTTTTTATTTGAGTAATTACTCCCTGTGTGACTAAATGTCTGTACTCAGACTCTAACCTAGGACTGTGAATCTTGCCTTGTTCTATTTTCAATCTCCCAGACAGGTGCCCAGGGCCCTGTTATCTGCAGATAGACTGCCCAGTCCTAACCATTTGCAGCAGGCTTATCTCTGTAATTCCCCACTTCCTGATATTCTGTCTACCTGTCAAGTCATCCTTTTCCATATATTGGACTCTTCAAAATAATTAAGCACCATACCACAAATGTGGCAAAAATAAAAAAGGTTAGTACATAAAACCATGGCAGGGTTCAATAACAACAGCATCTCAAAATACTGCTCTAATAGGAACCTCTGCTTTGGTTTATTTCATGTTCCCTATTTCTAGATCACAAAGAGACAACAGCATAAAGTAAATTGAAAACTCTATTAAAGAAACATAGCACCTGGGGGAAAAACACGGCTTTAAAAGAACAGAGAAAAGGCCATTGAAGTGTCTCTTGCTGACCTCTTTTAGATGATCAGTGTTGCACTTTATTTGAGGAGAGTCTCGAGGATACAAAAGAAGCCTTCACTTTACACAGGGGACTTTGGGAATTTGGGGGTGCAAAAATCAGTTGTAAAACCTAACAGTATTACCAAATGAAAGTGTAAACATAAAATAAGATCTAATTCAGCAGGGAACCCCTCTAAGGCTCTTGTAAATAATTGAAGGTAACCAGAATGAAAACAACAACAACAACAAATTAGTGCTTCAAGAAGAATGTGTTATGTTGACACAAATGAAACCCGATCAAACTAAAAAATAAAACAAATTACTGAAAAGAGTAAAATGTGTTGGTGTTGTCAAATGACAGATTAAAGATATCTTAACTCAGGGAAGAAATCAGATTCTGTTAAGCTTTCATAAAATAACTTTGAGACAGAGCATAGAATGATGGTTACCGGAGGCTGGGAAGGGCAGGGTGAAGGGGGTTTATAAAGGGACAGTTAATGGGTATAAAAATACAGTTCCATAGGAGGAATAATACGTAGTGTTCAGTGGCAAAATATGTCTACTATGGTTAATCATTTATTGTATATTACAAAATAATTAGAAGAGAGGAATTGGAATGTTCCTAACACACACAAAAAAAGAAGTGTTTACAATGATAGATAGCCATTTATCCTGATTTGATCATTATACATTATATACTTGTATCAAAATACCACACATACCCCATAAATACATATAAATATTATGTATCTATAAAAATGTTTTAACTGCCTTTGTTTTTTTATTTTTCTTTTCTTCTTTTTTTTCTTTTCCTTTCCCCCACCCCTTCTCTCCTTCTCTCTCAAGAGAGAGAGACCAAGAAATAAAAAGAAAAGAAAAGAAAATAGTGACTAATTCTCACATAAGTTGGATTTAATTTTGACCAAAGTACATTATTTGAACAATACTTTTTCATTCATCTTGTTAATATGTTGTTTAGGATTTTGCATCCTCATTTATAAGTTAAATATGTTTATAATTTTCCTTTATAATACTATATATTTTTAAAAAATACAACAGGTATTTAAAAAAATATATAAAATGCCTTTGTTGATTCAGCATTACTCTAAATTAACAAAGAAGTACAAAAAACAGAAGAAGATGTAAAAGGCATACAAGTGTTATTGGATGACAAAAGTTGGAAGCTGTAAAAGTCCCTTTGTTTTTACAAATTATACACATTCTTCTTCCAACTTTCTTTAGTGAAGATTTATTGGCAGCTTAGCAGAAACTTCTGTGTTCTTAGAGATTGAATTGAAATCATATATATGAAAAGCATGTTGTGAATGCTTCACATCATCTTTCATAATATTCAAGCAAAAATTCATCAGAACACGCAGAGAATTGGCTGACTTCTGGGTATTTCACAGCCGGCTGCATTCACAAGTCACATGCATGCTGCCTCGTTCTTAGAAAAAGGGCACTTCTCAACAAATATTACCTAGGAAAAATGTTCTTAGTACTTTAAGAGGTGTAAAAAAAGGCACAGACAGCTTAAATGACCATAAGGAAACAATTCTGAGTAGATCAGCAATGAAATTTTAATTTTTTGGCTTCTGGCCCAGCTTCTGA
Organism: Arctocebus calabarensis; assembly: GCA_963573935.1. Classification (NCBI taxonomy): domain Eukaryota; kingdom Metazoa; phylum Chordata; class Mammalia; order Primates; family Lorisidae; genus Arctocebus; species Arctocebus calabarensis. The sequence continues at coordinate 17,103 of CAUYON010054565.1, forward strand.
AGGCTAATGCTTTTTGGAAGAAAATAAAGAAAACTCATTTTAAAAGGTATCAAAATAGAATCCTTAGGCTGAGAACCGAGATTCCAGTTCTGACCTCAGCAATAATGAAGAGTGGGACCCTGGGCAAGTTACTGGCCTTCTTTCTCTGAGAGTCCTAATCTTCAAAACAAGAGGGGTTACCTCCCGCCAAACACCCCGTGAGCTGAGAGGGTTCCTCGCCTTCCGTCGAACTGTCAATTTCATGTCTGGCTTGCTATTAAAAATCTCTTAATGGTCTTTTCCCCTGCAATTATTTTTCCTCTGCGTATCACACCAATTAGATTTCTCTCCGTGCTAAATAGTGCCACCTCCAGCTCTTCAGGCACTGTTATTATTGAATCATTTTCCTGTAAAGCAAAGCATTTAAAGACGCCTATGCAAAGTATCTCCTTCTTCCAATGCCTAGTTGGAAACTCTCTTTTTTTTTTTATTTTTTATTTTTTTGGAAACTCTCATAAATGTCAACTTCCCATCACACTGATATTTTTCTGAACTCTTAGAGAAAGTGCCTAAATGTTTTACTCAAAGGTTTAATCATTTTTTTATCGGAGGCATATTATTATTTTATTGATATTCATATTCTTTTCCATTGAATGAAAGTTATGCTTTTCTAGACATTTAGGAAGTAATTTACTCTTTAAGCTAAGCTTTCTGGAAATTTATTCTTTTGGACCTCACATTTTTTTTCTTTTTTTAGCCATTGCGTATAAAAATATTAGATACATAGTATATTTCTGTGACTTTTGAAATAAAAAATGATAAATTAATAGTTCCCTTGGTTGCTTAGTATTATGATTGTTGATAAAAATCCCTGTAGCTTTACATTACAGGTTGCTGTAATAGTGTTACATTTTTGTAACTCTTAGGTTACCTAAAACCACAAACCTCAATGAGAAATATTTGTCTGTCTTTTAAGGTCATAATTTGCTTTCATTAGAGGCTCTTACTGGTAGTTGGCCTTCTTAATAATAATCTTTCTTGTCACCACTAATTTGCTAAGAATTTAAAAACAAGATAATCATGCTTACTAAATATATGCCTAAAGTATCTGTATATAAGCTCAGAATCACATAACAGTATAAAAAACTCTTGAGATTTAGTTCTTAACATACAGAGCACATTATCTGCTTTCCCTTGAAGGATCTCTATAGATTTTTACATGCAATTATTGAGCTGAATTCAAGACAGATACAGTTTCTGGGCTGCCAAATTTCACATAGGTTTGTATTATTATGTGTAACTTGTTTTGACTTATGCCTTACCCTTACAAATCTACTACAAGTAGAAGGGTTTATTTTGTGAGTTTTTTTTTTAACTCTCTAAAGAATTTAGCACAGTGTGTTATAATTTTAAGAGAAGCTCAGATAGAAATTGATTCAAGAATTCTCTAACTTGTAAGGAAGGTTCTTACTTGCTGATTCTTTTGTTTTTCTTTTACTGATTACATGTGGATATTTAAAGAAAAGTACAGTTAAGGTGAGAAAGGAGAATAAAGTAAATATCAAGTTTCTCAGTGTCTGTCTCCATGTTTACTTTTGTATTTCTTTCATTTTTTTTTTTCAACAGTAAGGGATACTCGTGAAATGCAGGCTTTTAGATCCCCAATCCTTTCCAATTCCTTATCTGAGGACAGATGTTTCTCCAGCTACAAACTTACCTTTCTTTGTTGTGAAGTTTTTGGTCAGTGCATTTAAGGCAGCCTGTTCATTGTATACAATTTTACTTCTCACTACCTCTTCCCCCTAAACCTCTGCATCACAGGACTCCCAGTTTCCAGAAAATATCTCACATTTTCCACTTCTATTGTGTGCTATTACTATGAAGATATTTGAAATGTTATATAGAAGAGAACTGAACATTTTAAGATGTGACTTTCTAAGCTTCTCCATCCCTTTAACCATTAAGAGAAATCTTCTCTCTTTTATTTTTTGAGACAGAGTCTCACTTTATCACCCTCCTTAGAGTGCCGTGGCATCACACAGCTCACAACAACCTCCAACTCCTGGACTTAGGTGATTCTCTTGCCTCAGCCTCCCCAGGAGCTGGGACTACAGGCGCCCACCACAATGCCCGGCTATTTTTTTGTTTTGCAGTTTGGCCGGAGCCGGATTCGAACCCGCCACCCTCATATATGGGGCTGGCACCTACCCACTGAGCCACAGGCACCACCTGAGAAATTTTCTCTTTATCATCTCATTTCCTGGGCCTTGGCTCTAAAAAGTGAGGAATGAGACGTTTTCAGGAACTTCAGACTGAAGTGCACTGGAAGGGTCTAGAGCAGTGGTTCTCCACCTTCCCAATGCCTCCTAATTCTGTGACCCTTTTAACACAGTTCCTCGTGTTATGGTGACTCCCCACCATAAAACTATTTTCGTTGCTACTCCATAACTGTAATTTTGCTACTGTTATGAATCATAATGTAAATGTCTGATATGCAGGATGTATTTTCAATGCTACAAAGAGGTCACGACGCATGGTTGAGAACCGCTGGCCTAGACCCACGGCAGTGACAGGGCAGGTGGAGGAAAGTCAGCCTCAGAGCCAAGGGGGGTTCCTGGGAAATTTAGAGCAAGGGGAAAAAAGCATCATAGACAAAGAAAAAGGATGAAAGAAGCAGGACTGATGAATATTTGGTTTTAAAAAACATAATTCTCATTTACTCTCCAAATATGTTTTTAGAAATTTGAAGTCTGACCTTAAAAATATTCAAAATATGGCATACATATGAATGTATCTTTACAGAGGAGCGGGTACTTTTATTATTACTACTAGTAAAACCTATGTTCACAATCTATGTAAAAAATTTAAGGTTTCATTGCTAAGATTTCATGAGAGGAAGTGGTCAAAAGAAGGGAACAGTGGATTACAACGACATCTAAGGAGGAATATAATTGAATGAAATAATAATTCAGTAAGTGAGGGGTGTTGTATATGAAAGTGGACAGTGATATTCTTGATAAACAAAAACTGGAGGCAATTTGTGTCTAGAATTATGGTATTGGTTATTTAAATATTACAAGATCAGTATAATGTAACAAAAGACATAAATAATAATAAAAATACCTGTTTATAGATTAAAGATGCAACTTAAATATAAAGTGAGCTCATTTTTCTAAAACTGTATTTATTTATTTTTAGGGATGGGGGTCTCACATTTCCCCATGGCTGGAGTGCAGTGGCGTTATCATAGCTTGGTGAAGCCTCAAACTCCTGGTCTCCAGGGATCTTCCTGCCCCAACCTCTTGAATACCTGGGATTGTAACTATGTGCCACTAAACCCAGCTATAAATGTATTTATTTCACATTTATGTATTTTTACAAATCAATTATTGAAGAAAACATAGATGTTATGTTAACTCAGGAAATGATAATAGTTTTCAGTATTATAATTTGTTTCATATTTATGTTTGTATTTTCAAAATATTATAAATTGTTACTGTAAAAAATAAATACAATTCTTATAAGCATTATGAGCATTAATAGTTGCATAAATCATCTATCAATAAAACCAGATCTTCACGATGATCACCTTAAAACTGGAAATGCTTGGTCCTAGAATCTACCTGCACCAACAGGCAGTTGGCGAAAATGACTCAAAAATTACTTCAAGTAGTAAAACTTTATTTATTCTTAAACTAAGTGTAAATATCAACATTTTAAACACCACGGCTCGGCGCCTATGGCTCAACGGGTTAAGGCGCCAGCCACATACACCTGAGCTGGTGGGTTCGAATCCAGCCTGGGCCCACCAAACAACAATGATGGCTGTAACCAAAAATAGCTGGGCGTTGTGGCGGGCGCCTGTGGTCCCAGCTACTTGGGAGGCCTAGGTAAGAGACTCGCTTGAGCCCAGGAATTGGAAGTTGCTGTGAGCTGTGATGCCCCAGCACTCTATCCAGGGTGACAGCTTGAGGCTCTGTCTCAAAAACAAACAAACAAACAAAAAAACCTCACCAGACAGTGTCCAATAATCCAAGATTCCTGGCATCCGAGTCAGGGATCAGGAGAAGCCCCCTAACCTCTCTGAGACGTGTTTGCATCATCTGTTCAGGAAAGCCGCTGAGGATCAGCTGGGAAAACTATTTCTGCTACCTGGCAAACATTAAAGGGTTAACTCAATTTTTAGACACAAAATGTTCATTTAATGTAAATGATGACAAAACAAAAGGACATAAACTCTAGTTAATGAATTCCCACTCTGATAGGCATTTTCAATAGGGGTAACCACTACCTGTTCTTCCTCTATGTTGACAGATTTGGCCAGCGATAGCGCTATGGCAGTGCTCCAAACATTCAGAAAATATTCAGATGAAATCCTTGTACCTTGGAAATTCCCTCATCAGACCATCACACACCTGTTCCTTTTTTCATTTTCTATCCCACACTGTCTTCCAGAGAGACTTACCCTGATCATTCCAGCCTTCATCTTTGTTTCCTTCTCTGCTTCTTTCCTGTTCTTTTCCCATCTAGCATTTGCTAAAATATTATGCACTTTCTTTTTGTGATCCATCTTCTAGAATGTGAGTTCCTTAATAGCAAGGTATGAGTGTGTTTTTTTCACTGACGTGTTACTACGACTTGTGTACATGGTGGGCAAGTAAACACTATTCGTTGGAAAACACATGAATATTGAAAGCATGGTAATAACTGACCCTCACAAATTAAATTCAAGGCGTGTTTTGATGACACGAATTGCTTTTGTTTAGCTTGAGTCAAAGTTACAAGTGTGCCCATCACGGTGACAGTGTGCCTCGTACCCGGTAGGGGTGATTCCATTCTTCCTGCCCTCTCCCCACCAGCTTGCACATGGGTGTTGATTGATTATTTAATAGCATATACCTGTGGTGTTTGTGTTCCCATTTCTGTAATATTTCACATTTAAGAATGGTCTCCAGATCCATCCAGGTTGTTACAAAAGGTAATAGCTTACCACCTTATTCTTTTAATGGATGATTAGCAGTCTATGGTAAGCATATAACACATTTTATTAATCAGCTCATGCATTGATGGGCACTTGGGTTGAATCTACATTTTTGTAACTGTGAATTGTGCTGTAATAAACATTTGAGTGCACGTGCCTTTTGTTAAAATAAATTTTACTTCCCTTTGAGTAAATATCCAATAGTGGGATTGCTATAGGTCGAATTGGACAAATTGAACTACTTTTAGTTGTTTGAGGTATCTCCTTATGATTTTCCATAGACGTTGCCCTAGTTTGCAGTCCCACCAGCAGAGGGAAAGTGTTCTTATCCCTCTCCGTGCTTGCCAGCATCTGTTGCTTTGGGACATTTTGGTAAAAGCAAGACTCACAGGAGACTGTGGCTTCAATTGTGTATTCCTGTGCTTTCGATTTGCTGTTCCCTGATGATTAGAGACATTGAGTGTTCTGTTTTAGTTTCTACATGTCTATTGGTCATTAGTCGGTCTTCTCTTGAAAAGCTTCTGTTCATGTCTTTTGCTGACTTTTTATGGGGTTGCTTGATTTTCCTGATAGCTATTAACATAAATTCACTTTCCTTTGCTGTCCATGGGCCTGATATGGAAAGGAGTGATAATTAGAAAAATCATTTGACTACTATATTTAAAATAATCATATGATCTATTTTGGGGTTGCTGTTTGCTAACTAGGTGACTTGGTCACTCATAACTTCTTGGAGCTGGAATTTTCACCTCTATAATTAGTGATTCCAGAACCATCTGCTCCACGTGCCACACCTTCAGGATGTTGGGATTAACAAATAATATAATGCATATGGTTATTTTCTGAAAAATGGAACCACTGCATGAATAGATTTAGGAAGGAAGTCTGGAAATTTAAAATATCAAATTACTGAACTGTGTGTTGTAAAATCATAGACCACAGCATCTTACAGCATCTACACCACAGCGCTCTGGAACATTTTCATGATAAATCAACTGTATCACACACATTGTGTCTGGGAGACATCGGATAATCTCATTGAACAAAATAGAAAAACCTGATGAAATGTAAAATTATTGTTCTGGATGATATATATTCCCACTGTTGACAGAAAAAGACACTTTGTCTGAACACAGGATTCAGAGATGGAACTTAAGCCTCAATCAGGTAAAACCAAAAGATATACGCAAAGAGAATTCTTGTTTCTGTGACAAGACAGATAAGAAGGAAGGGAAATCGCAACCAACACCTAAGGGCTGGTTTGGAATTACCCAGCTAAATTATAGTGACAGATAAAATGTGAAGGACATGGTCAAAATCTGACTTCAGCTGAATGATGCTATATTTTCTAGAGATTTAGCATTAATAGGAGCAAATCCAATACTCTGATTTTTGGAGAGAATGGTATCGGAGAGAAAATTAAATGCCAATCATCTAAAATAAATCCAAAAATATGGAAGAAAAGGAGTCTGTATAATTGACTACCTCCAATGACAGCGTATACTTTTATGTTTAAAATACAGGTTTCTAAGAAATAAACTCACAGGGGATCGATTAATAGTTAACATTGTATATTGAAAGTGCAAACAAGCTCAGTTTTGGTCCCATGTCACCCGGGTTCAGATATCTGCGCAGTTATCACGTAGTTTCCTCATCTATAAGGTCAGAGATCGTACCTAGATTACTTGTCTGTCTGAGTGAGGTAACTAGGGCAGCAATGTAGCGTGTGCTCAGACCAGAAGATGGGTGAGCCCTGGAAAGAGTTCACACTGGGAGACAGGGTGTTTGTGACAAAACGAACCCATAATGATTGCCCATGTCCCTAGAAATTTCAGACAGGGGAGGAGAACATGGGAGATACTTGTTTTCTCCCACTAAAGGTGGGGATGCTCCGTGCAGGTGCGCTAATATCAGAAACATAATACAAACGGGTACAAGTTGTTAGCTATGTTTTTCCATCTCACAAGCAGAGGGATGGGGAGAATGATAACTATCACCTATCTTTCTTTGGATGGTGAGCTTCTTTGCTTACTAGGTTCTTGGAAATGAGTGCCAGTAAAACTCAGTTTGCAAAAGAAAAATAAAAAGACGTTCTATCTATTCTGGTCATGATAGTGGAGTTGGTATAATTATGTATTCTAGTAGTAGCCTCTTTTCTAAAATGTTTTAAATACTAAGTATTTTTTATGTCAACTAAGATGACATTTATGGAAAGTGCCACCTGAAGTTGATGAAAAATACCAGTTTCTAAAGGCATGACCAAACAATGCAAACCTACTTCAACAAGACTGAAATATTACTCTGAGTGTTGATAGTCACAGCTCCAGGCCATAGTCTTGGGTAGATACCGCAATAAGAATACAGTGACACAATCATTAATTAATCAACAGAGAAGGACTTATTTTCTTTTGACAGGGAACCATTCTGAGGCATCAGTAAGAATATTTTGTTTCAATAAAGACTTTTCGGGTAGAAAGTTGGTTTTGTTTCCCAATGCATTTTGACCATTCTTTCCTCTCTGACCTTCTTCCTACCATTAACATCCTTCACAATTTTACCAAAGGATGGGAGTGGGTAGAGAGAGAGAGAGAGAGAGAGAGAGAATTGAATGAGAAAATTAGCTGAAAGAAACTATTTGCCTTGGAAGCAACGGCACTTTCCATGCATTGAGAGGAAATGTCTCAGTGTAACACTGAACACCCCAGAGAAGGCTGAGTGATAGAAGTAGGAAGAGGCTAGAGGAAACTTCTTTTGAAGTCTCTTATACCTCGAGCTATTCTTACTCTAGAAATAGTTGTTCAAAGTAGAAGAGGCATATAACCAAACTAATGTTTGCACATCTCCCTCAAAGAAAAAAAAAATTTTCGATTTGCATTCTAGATGTATATGAACTATATCTACACATTTATGTTTTCAGTTATTATTATCCAGCTCTGTTATAAAATAAAAAGTGGAAGACAGTAAGATTTAGCTATGTTTATGCAAACAAAATCCCCAAACAAATGAAACCAATTAGAAATGTTTTAAGCACTTATGTTTCTTGAATACTTGTCAAGAGAGAAATGTGTTCTCTACCAATATTATAACTGACCTAAGAAGTTTGAAGTATGAACTCTGGTGTCAGACAACGGGGTTCGAGATACAACTTTGCATTTGCGTGTCTCTAGGATTTTACGAAACTCTTTTAATGCCTTGGGGATCTATAATTGTAGGGTCTATCACATCAGGGTGCTGGGAAGATTTCATGAGAAAGTGAATTTTGAATACGGAAGGGTGAGGTTAGTGTGACTGAGGCTGGCCTCCTGTGAGCATCTCCCTCTGCTGCAGGACTTGTTCTCCAGTAGGGTCTGGAGGTGAATATGCTCCTGATGATGTGGTGCATGTGTCGGTTCCCTTTATTTTACCCCTTTGCTTGGTAGTGAGCAAAGGACTTAACACATGCTGCTCTCCATTATCACCACTTTACTTGCAACATTTTTTTTTTTTTTGAGACAGAGCCTCAAGCTGTCACCCTGGATAGAGTGCTGTGGCATCACAGCTCACAGCAACCTCCAGTTCCTGGGCTCAAGAGAGTCTCTTGCCTCTGCCTCCCAAGTAGCTGGGACTACAGGCGCCCTCCACAACACCCGGCCATTTTTTGGTTGCAGCCGTCATTGTTGTTTGGCGGGGGCCCGGGCTGGATTCGAACCTGCCAGCTCAGGTGTATGTGGCTGGCGCCTTAGCCCATTGAGCCACAAGCACCGAGCCTACAAAAGTTTTGAGATATACAAAAATCAAGAAATGTGCAATCCACATGGCTGGAAACAAATGAAGCCCACCCCAGTGACACCAATAAGCAAGTTGAAACTTGTACAGGTGGCTCAGAAAGGACGCTGTCAACTGGGTTTCTTGGAAGTGAAATAATGGACCATAACACAGAATCTCAAAACTTTTTTTTTTTTTGAGACAGAGCCTCAAACTGTCACCCAGGATAGAGTGCTGTGGCATCACAGCTGACAGCAACCTCCAATTCCTGGGCTCAAGCGAGTCTCTTGCCTCCGCCTCCCAAGTAGCTGGGACGATAGGTACCCGCCACAACACCCGGCCAGTTTTTGGTTGCAGCCGTCATTGTTGTTTGGTGGGCCGGGGCTGGATTCAAACCCGCCAGCTCAGGTGTACGTGGCTGGTGCCTTAGCCTGTTGAGCCACAGGCGCAGAGCCTATCTCAAAACTTTGATACTGGCCAGGCTTAGTGGTTCATGCCTATAATCCTAGCACTCTGAGGGGACTGAGGCAAGTGGATTGCTTGAGCTCACAAGTTTGAGACCAGCCTGAGCAAAAGAAAGACCTCCATCTCTACTAAAAATAGAAAAACTGAGGCAAGAGGATTGCTTGAGCCGGAATTGGAGGTTTCTGTGAGCTACAATGCCAGGGCACTCTACACAGGGTGACAGCTTGAGACTGTGTCTCATAAAAAAAAAAAGGGCAGTGCCTGGGGCTCAGTGAGTAGGGCACCGGCCCCATATACAGAGGATGGTGGGTTCAAACCGAGCCCTGGCCAAACCGCAACAAAAAAATAGCTGGGTGTTGTGGCGGGTGCCTGTAGTCCCAGCTACTCAGGAGGCTGAGGCAAGAGAATTGCCTAAGCCCAAGAGCTGGAGGTTGCCGTGAGCTGTGTGACACCATGGCACTCTACTGAGGGTGATAAAGTGAGACTCTGTCTCTACAAAAACAAACAAAAAACATTTTGGTACTGACCTGTGTATAAATGGAATCATATTGTGTTTGCCCTTTTGTGTTGCCTTTTTTTTTTTTGAGACAGAGTCTCACTTTGTCACTCCTTGGTAGAGTGCTATGGAGTCACAGCTCACAGCAACCTCAAACTCCTGGGCGTAAGCGATTCTCTTGCCTCAGTCTCCCAAGTAGCTGAGATTACAGGCGGCCGCTACAACGCTTGGCTATTTTTTGGTTGTAGTTGTCATTGTTGTTCGGCAGGCCCAGGCTGGATTCGAACCCGCCAGCTCCAGTGTATGTGGCTGACACCTTAGCTGCTTGAGCTACAGGCACCGAGCCAAGCATAATTTCTAAAGATTCATCCACATTGTAGCATATATCAGATTTTTTTCCTTTTAAAGGCTGACTAATACTCCTTTGTATGCATATACCACATTTTGTTTATGCAATCATCAGTGCACACTTTGGTTGTTTTCAACCTCTTGGCTATCATACTAATAAAAAATGCTGCTATAAACATTTGTACACATATCTCTTTGTGACTCTGCTTTCAGTTATTTTGGATATATACCCAGAAGTGAAATTGCTGGATCATATGGTAATTCTTTGTTTAATTTTTTGAGGAACCGACATACTGTTGTTTTCTACAGCAGCTGCACCATTTTACATTCCTATGGGCAATGCATAAGGGTTTCATTTTCTCCACATCCTTCCCAACACTTGCTATCTTCCATTGATAGCCATCTTGGTGAGCGTGTGGTTTGGATTTGCATTTCCCCAAGGACTAATAATATTAAGTGGCTTTCACATGCTTATTGGCCATTTGTATATCATCTTTGGAGAAATGTCTATTCAAGTGCTTTGCTCATTTTTGAATCAGATTGTTTGCTGGTTTTGAGCTGTGAGTTGCCTAGATATTCTGGGAACTAATCCCTTCTCAGAGATATGATTTACAAATATTTTCTCCCATTCTGGGGGCTGTCTTTTTTAATCTCTTGACAGTGTCCTTTGTTGCACAAAGGTTTTGGTTTATTCTCACTTCCGTTGCCTCTACCTTGGTGTCACTTCCTGCTTTTCTTTTCTTTCTTTTTTTTCTTTAATCTTGCAGCAATGGAATTTGTACCCACATTCTGCTTTTCTTAATACAGATTTCCCTCCTGATTTAAAAAGCAACACGTGTCACATGGGACTCAAGACGATTATGTTGTGCTCATTAGTGAAATATCAGAAAAAAGGCAGGTCTGTAGGTGTGGGACCATGGGTTGTTTTTATTTTACTTTTTGATTTTGTTAAACATTGACAAGGTCAAAACTCAAAAGCACATGATGCCCTTTCTGCAGAGACATCTCCCTTCCCATTCCTTCCTTGCCCAGAAGGTGGCTCACTTTCCCCACCAGTCAGGCCTTAAAATTTTCCTTATAGCTTGGTCTAGACATAATTAGTCATTCTTTTGAAGTTTTTCATTCTGTTTTTAATTTTGATGAAGTTCAGTTTATCTATTTTTTCTTTCATTACCTGTGCTTTTTATGTCATTTGATTTTTTTCTTTTTCATTTTTTTTTTTTTTTTTTTGAGACAGATCCTCAAGCTGTCACCCTGGATAGAGTGCGTGGCATCACAGCTCACAGCAACCTCCAATTCCTGGACTCAAGCGAGTCTCTTGCCTCCGCCTCCCAAGTAGCTGGGACTACAGGCACCTGCCACAACGCCCGGCCATTTTTTGGTTGCAGCCGTCATTGTTGTTTAGCGGGCGCAGGCTGGATTTGAACCCACCAGCTCAGGTGTATGTACGTGACTGGCGCCTTAGCCCTTGAGCCCCAGGCGTCGAGCCTTCTTTTTCATTTTTAAAGGTGGGGCTTTATTATGTGCCCAGGCTGACCTTGAACTCCTGGCCTCAAGTAATCCTCCTTCCTCGAACCCAAGAGTTCAAGACCAGTCTGGGCAACATAGTAAGACTATGTTTCATAAAAACAAATAAGGACAGCGCCTGTGGCTCATCTAGTAGGGCACCAGCCCCATGTACCGAAGGTAGTGGGTTCATACCCGGCCTCGGCCGAATTGCAAAAACAGAAAACTAGCTGGGCGTTGTGGCAGGCGCCTGTAGTCCCAGCTACTGGGGAGGCTGAGGCAAGAGAATCGCCTAAGCCCAGGAGTTGGAGGTTGCTGCAAGCTGTATGACGCCACAGCACTCTACCAAGGGCGATACAGTGAGACTCTGTCTCTACAAACAAACAAAAAACCCGATGTTATTTCTCAGATAGGTGTATATATAAGAGATTAGAAATGGATCAGCATAGGACGGCACCTGTGGCCCAAAGGAGTAGGGTGCCGGCCCCATATACTGGAGGTGGGGAGTTCAAACCGGCCCCAGCCAAAAAAAAAAAAAAAAAAAAAATGGAACAGCAGCATGTGTTCTGTTACATCTTTTTTTTTTTTTTAGAGACAGAGTCTCACTTTATTGCCCTCAGTAGAGTGCCGTGGCATCACACAGCTCACAGCAACCTCCAACTCCTGGGCTTAGGCGATTCTCTTGCCTCAGCCTTCCAAGTAGCTGGGACTACAGGCGCCCACCACAACACTCGGCTATGTTCTGTTACTTCTAAAGTAAATTAGTGAGTGCATGGAGAGCCTGGCAGGGCTTCAAACTTGATCTGTCATGCTTTTTTTTTTTTTTCCTTAGAGATAGAGTCTCACTTTGTCGACTTTGGTAGAGTGCTATGGCGTCACAGCTCACAGCAACCTCCAGCTGTTAGGCTTAGGCGATAAGCCTCAGCCTCCCAAGAAGCTAGGACCACAGGCGCCCGCAACAACGCCTGGCTATTTTTTTATTGCAATTTGGCTGAGGCCGGGTTTGAACCCTCGGTATATGGGGCTGGCGCCCTACCCACTGAGCCACAGGCGCCGCCCAATCCGTCATGCTTTTAAATAATAACCATCTTAATGTTCTCATCTACTAATTTACCATCCATTTCGTTTCTGGGCCTGTTTCTGTTCCTTTTTCTCCTCATTTGGGTGGTATTTTCCTGCTTCTTTATGTGATTGGTAAGTTTTGAGTCATGCTAGACATTGTGAATTTTACTTTGCTGCATGCTGGATACTGTTGAGTTTCCTCCAAATATTCTTGGCTTTTGTTTTGGGACACTGCTAAGTTACTTGAAAGCAATTTGAATGTCTCTCTTTCTCTTTCTTTTAAGAGATAGTATCTCACTATCTCCTAGGCTGGCCTTGAACTCCTGGGCTCACAAGATCGTCCTGACTCAGCTTCCCAAGTAGCTAGGAATATAGTCATGCCCCCCCATACCTGGCTTGTTTGAAGCTTGCTGTTATATTTTTGTCAGGCAGGACAAGAGCAGCCTTTTTTTCAGGGCTAATTTTCCCCTGCTTCATTAAAAGACTTTTCTTACTCTGGCTGGTGGGAACATAAACTATTATATTTGCAGCCCTGTGTGAACGTGGAAGGTTGTTCCCTCTGCTCCTTTGGGGGTATCCATCCCTGGTGGTTCTGTCCCTGGTCTTAGCACACATATATGCCCATTAGTCTTCAACCCTCTAAAATCAATATCTCTCTGGCTCTCTCCCCTTCTCCTGTGGAATCCTCTTTGGTACCCTGCCCTACAAACTATAACTTCCTTACCCTTTCTGGATCTTTATTTACCTTCAACGTTCCAATTCAGTGTCTGAAAACTATTCATTTATAGATTATTTTGTCTATTTTTTAAATTGGTCCTAGTAAGAGGGTCAATCTGATTCTTTTCTTTGTTTTTGCAGTTTTGGGCCACCTCCGGCATATGGGGCCGGCGCCCTACTCCTTTGAGCCACAGGTGCCGCCCCATCAATCTGATTTTTTTTTTTTTGAGACTGAGCCTCAAGCTGTCATCCTGGATAGAGTGCTATGGCATCACAGCTCACAGCAACCTCCAATTCCTGGGCTCAAGCGAGTCTCCGGCCTCTGCCTCCCAAGTAGCTGGGACTACAGGCACCTACCACAACACCTGGCCATTTTTTTTTTTTCTTTTAGTTGCAGCCGTCATTGTTATTATTTGGTGGGCCTGGGCTGGATTTGAACCCGCCAGCTCAGGTGTACGTGGCTGGTGCCTTAGCCCATTGAGCAACAGGCACCGAGCCCAATCTGATTCTTTTTTTTTTTTTTTTTTTGAGACAGAGCTTTAAGCTGTCACCCTGGATAGAGTGCAGTGACATCACAGCTCACAGCAACCTCCAAATTCCTGGGTTCAAGCGAGTCTCTTACCTCCGCCTCCCAAGTAGCTGGGACTACAGGCGCCCGCCACAACTCCCGGCCATTTTTTGGTTGCAGCCGTCATTGTTGTTTGGCGGGGTTGGGTTAGATTCGAACCCGCCAGCTCAGGTGTACGTGGCTGGCACCTTAGCCTGTTGAGCCACAGGCGCCGAGCTGCCCAATCTGATTCTTATTACTAATACGTTAGACAGGAGTAGACATCTCTTTGATTTCTTTTCTTTTCTTTTTTTTTTGAGACAGAGCCTCAAGCTATCCCCCTGGATAGAGTGCAGTGGCATCATAGCTCACAGCAACCTCCAATTCCTGGGCTTAAGCGAGTCTCTTGCCTCTGCCTCCCAAGTAGCTGGGACTACAGGCACCTGCCACAACGCCAGGCCATTTTTGGTTGCAGCCGTCATTGTTATTTGCCAGGCCCAGACTGGATTTGAACCCGCCAGCTCAGGTGTACGTGGCTGGTGCCTTAGCCCATTGAGCCACAGGCACCAAGCCTCTTTGATTTCTTTTTAATGAAGTAGATTCACGTGATAACAGTATTTAAGCTAAAGAGTCGTTAGGCACTGTACCTTTCATGTGTATTATTTTGTTTTTCCTCCCTATGCAATG
>CAUYON010054566.1:0-20742 GCA_963573935.1 Arctocebus calabarensis
CATCATTCAACCCAAAATTAAAAAGAAGAGGGGGGGCGGCACATGTGGCTTAGTGAGTAGGGCGCCGGCCCCATATACTGAAGGTGGTGGGTTCAAACCCAGTCTCAGCCAAACTGCAAAAAAAAAAAAAAAATAGCCGGATGTTGTGGCAGGCACCTGTAGTCCCCGCTACTTGGGAGGCTGAGGCAAGAGAATTGCCTAAGCCCAGGAGTTGGAGGTTGCTGTGAGCTGTGATGCCACAGCACTCTATAGAGGGTGATAAAGTGAGACTTTGTCTCTACAAAAAAAAAAAAGAAGCAGGGAATAGTGCTGATGCAGAAAATATCCATCTATGAATATCTGAATTAACCAAAAACACAGCCCCGCGACGGTTATACATGCACTGTCTCCGTGAGTGGTATGCTACTCACTATGCAATGATATCTAAAGTCAGAGATCACATATGTAGCATTTAAAGCTTTATGGTCACAAAAATGTCTAAGTTTTTTTTATTTTTAATTCACATCTGCTGCCGTTGCAGTGATGATCAATAAAAAACTTTCAAGCATAAAAATATGATACGCTCCCATCCACGTCTGCCAGGGGAGTATGAGCTCAAGGAGAAAAATGCCAAATTTCCAATACTCAGAGCTGAGCTCACTGTGCATGTTTTAAATCAATGACAGTGGCTACCAGCCACTATGGTATTAAGTTTCTACTGGACACATTTTAAAAGTGAGATGATAGTTTTTTTCTAGAATATAATTTTTTTTTTTTTTTGAGAAACAGAGTCTCACTTTGTCGCCCTTGTTAGAGTGCTGTGGCATCACAGCTCACAGCAACCTCTAGCTCTTGGGCTTAGGGAATTCTCTTGCCTCAGCCTCCCAAGTAGCTGGGACTACAGGTGCCCACCACAACGCCCGGCTATTTTTTTTGTTGCAGTTTGGCCAGGGTGGGTTCAAACCCTCCACCCTTGGTGTGTGGGGCTGGTGCCCTACTCACTGAGCCCTAGAATATAACTTTTAAGTATTACTGATACAATGACTTAAACTTACCATAAAAAATTAGGTGTGCAGAGTGAGAGGGGTAGAAGGATTTTCAAACGTGAAAGGCGATGGGACAGTCAGAAGGGTCTGCCAGAGCAGCTAGTCCCTGCTGTTCACTTTGCCCTGACATTTCGCCCAGCCCCCAGCCCTCTGGTGCCCCACTTTTCACGAGGTTCAGGGACCAGGGACAAAGTCTCCCCGCCTACACGTTGTCCCCTTCCCCTCCTCCCCACCTCCAGGAAAAGCCTGTCTTAGCATTTTCTAATATCAATACTGTGTATTTTCCAGGGACTTCTTGTCCTCCAACTTGTAACATTTAGAATTGGTAAGAACATGTCCACAGATGGACTCACCATTGATTTACAATCTAATTCTCCTATTTTGAGGCAAAACGACTGTTTTCTGCTCAGTCTGTCAGCTGCTGCAGGGAGGTGGTAAGGAGAGGATTGTCCCTGTCAACCCTCCAGTGGCAGCTACACAGCACCCAGCAGCTGCTCAGAACCACTCTCACTATTTAAGGAGAAAAGAATTTAAGAAATGAGTTGGGAAGTTCACAGACTCTGGACAGACAGCAGATCAGGCTTTTCGGCATCTGAGTGGCAGTGAAGAATATCAGGATTACAGCATGGAACTTTCCAGTGGAGAGACCACAACCTGCTGTGTGGACCCTGGGCACTGGATTGCAGACTCCAGTCATGGCTGCCCCTGGAAACAACAGGCCATTACGCCCAGAATAGAGTCCTTACAAAGCCTTCATTACCTCGACAGCTCTGTAATGGGCATCTCCACATGGATGCTGATTGGCCAAGTCCAGGTCACAAGACTGTACTCTCCCTACAGAAGATGTTGACAAAGCAAGTTTCTGGCTTCCATATTTGGAGATCAGATGGTGCCTGAGATGGGGAATTACCCAAAACACAGGGATGTGTTTAAATTTGCAGCCAGGACCATGCCAAAGGTCTCCTATAAATACAAAAGGATTTATTCTCTCTCACTTGGTGTTCTAATTTAAATTTTATTTCCAGTGTGTCTGAGGACAGTCTTTAGGAAGAATTCCTGATTAATCCTCAAGCACTCTCCATGACTGTATATGTTGGATTCTTTGCTTACACACAGGAGAAAGTGACTCTGGTTAATGTAAGCCAAGAAAAGAGGTTTCATGGGAAAACTTTGTGTGAGAAGGTCTAAGTGAATTAAATCTGGTGAATTGGGCTTTAGGAAGGATGAGAGCCACGGAAGTTTCTGGACTCGGGACCACAGAGACTAACAGGTATTCTCTCCCCCCACTTACTCTGTGACACATATCACTGCCTATCTTGTGTGTTTGGTACTCATTTTATTTTTCATATTGTTTTCCTCTGTCTCTCCAACTAGACTGGATAGAGACCACATCTATCCTGTTCATCATCGTACACCCAAGCCCATATCAAGGGCAGGCATAGGGAAATCTCTCAGCAGATGCTTGATGAAATGCATGCATAATTCCTGGATGAATGAAGAGTGGAGCTCTGGAATCTCTAATTCTCTCCTAACTCGAGAATTCTATGACCTCTTCAACCAGAATATGGAAGATATAGGTTTGGAAGCTGGAGAAATAACCAACCTCCCAATTTCCTTTTGTGTTCAGATTCTATCCAACCATCCATCCCCCCAGGAGATATTCCCAGTCCTTCTTGAATAATGTGCCTCTTGCTTATAATCAGGTATTTTCAAAGTGCCAAAAGATTAGTTGATGGGAAGTCTCAAGTCCCAATATAGGATATTGGGCTGCATCTATCACTCCACAGGGGAACTGTCATTTCTACTCAGTACCAAGAAGCTATGATCTGGGGGCAGAAAGCCCTAAGAAATTATAAACTTAAAACACACACAGGGAGCTTGAGTGATGGTATGGGGATGGAACAAATTTTGCCTCTGGAGTCTAGGTTGGAAGCATTGATGAGCTGCCCAATTTTGTAAGGATCTCAAATATTTAGTTAAAGTATAAATACCCATATTAAAGCTAACTGCTGTCACTATTTAAAATGTCAGAAGATTGTTTGTTCCTATTGCTTGTTCAGAAAACAACCCATGCTTGACAAATGCCCAGTGAGATATTTGTAAGAAGGTTCACAAAAATAAACGATATTAAATTAGGTGCCCATTTATTCCTCCAAGCTACACACATACCCTGCTTTACCCTGAAAATCTTTCCCAGTGTTTATCCACGTTGTTTCTTTCCAAGTAAACTTATTACATAGATTCCTCAGGGCACTTTTTTCTTTTCTTTACCTTTGCTTGACTCTGGTTAAATAAACTATTGATTTTGTTTTCAAGGTAATTTAAGGGGGTAATATAGTTCCGATTTGATAAGTACAACCATAATGTATTCAGAGTAAACACACTTTAGAGGTTCGATTAGGATTTCTTTCTTTCTTTCTTTTTTTTTAAATCAAATCAACTAAACGATACTGGCCACCATAGCAATTTCAGGGTGGGCTCTATGGGCATGAAGTTGCACATGACATTAATAAAGGAAAATTGACATTAGGGGCAAGGGATGCTCTTTCAAACACATGTTCTTCAAGAATGAATTAACATAGAGGGCATCAAAGTAAACAGCAATTGTTTTTATTTTTAATATGGAAAAAATGTTAATAAGTACAAAAGGGACATAAAATTGTATATACGGTAGAATAATAACTGTGTAAACACACCAAAAATCTATGCACAAAAATGTCTAGAGGAATATTTAACACCAGAAGATTAATAGTGGTAGCATTTTGGTGGCAAACTGATTATTTGTAAAATTCCCAAATTTTCATTAATAAGCAATAATTACAATTGCAACAGGAAATAAAAAAAAAAAAAAGAACTCTTCTGGCTGGTGGATGAGCAGTGCAGAGTTGCTATCAAATACAAATCAGTGGCTTTGGCCCTGACTCTTAAGTAGGTGGTGAGCAGCTTCCCCACCCCCCAACTAGGAGAGCTTTGAGTACTTCTGGCCTCTACTGAGGCATCTAAGCAGCCTCAGTATTCAGCTTCTCTTCCATCTTATTCTGCATCATTTCCATCACCATATCATCTCAGTCACTTTTAACTGCATCTTTTTCCTTTCCTTCCCATCTCAGGACAGCTTTGCAGCCACAGGGCCCAGAATTAGTGGTATGTTTTCAAAGAAATGATGCCTCAGTTTTGGACAAACAGGAACTCAAATACAAATCATTTATTTTCCTGCTGCTGGGCAAGTCAGGCTTGGTGGCTGCTCTGCTTGCAGATGTGTTAAGTTAGGCAGCCCTTCTTGTTAACCTAAAGTTCCAAGCACTGTGAACAATTAATTACTCCTGTCATGAATTTTCTGCCCTAAAAAGTGGCAGTGTGCAATAACAGCTCAGATCATTTGGTTTTTAAAAATCTCTCCACTCTTAAGAAGGCAGAGCTACACAGTAAGTGGCATCATGGCAGCTACAGATTTTAGTCTACATGTGGGAAATATGTACACCTCTTGCACTTTCAGTTTGAGAGATAAGTCAAAAATCAATTGCTAAGAAAGTGCTAGCAACTCATAGCCAATTCCTACTGCTAAATAGAAGCAGTGATGGCCTGATTTACTTCTAGCAGCTATATATTTGTGGGCAAGTCAAACTTTGTTGAGCCTGTTTATAGATCTACAGGGAGTATTGCTTGCATAAATGTTTGTTTGGGAACTTAGTAAAATAACACATCACTCATTCTGCGCTAAGAAGGCCATGCAGGGGGAAAGGCCATGAGCCTGCTGCAACTCATCTCAATCTGGGCCTGGCTAGAGCCCCATCCTCTCCCAAGAGAAAGCAAGGAAAAACAGCAAGAAAGCAGATGTACCAAGTAAATGGCAGTGAAACATAACTGGCAAAGCAGCTTCAGATAAACTGAAAATAGTCTGGGGCCAACATCCTGTCCCAAATGCTGCAAGCCAGACACAGAAGCCATGGCAAAAGATAACTGTCACATAACAGGTGCACACAGATCATCAATGGGCAAAAAAGGGGCTAACACTGCAGAGAGGGCCCCAAAGCGTGGCTTGAGGAACACAGGAAATCATCCCAAGACCCTCATTTAGCTGCCATGGAAATAGCAAACACTTCACTCAGTCTCCCGAAGAGCGAATGGTAATAAGGAAGACTCACCAACACTTGAGGCAAACACGATTAGCAAGGATGCAATTTTTCTCCTGGGCGGTAGGACTCTTATCTCCTTTAGCAAAACTCTCCGAAACTACAGATGACATATATATGTATATGCATACATACACATATATGCATGTATGTATGCAGATATATTTAAATGAAGGTGTGCACACTGTGCTAAATTACAAACAACGGAAATTAAAGGTCATATATAAAAAGGTTAAACATAACATATAACACAGGCCTAGAACCAACTCATGTTTGGGAGCTGGGAAAAAGGGTGGTATCACTATGTACACAACTTGTGGTTGGCAGGGAAGGCACTGAGATAATAGTGGGATTGGATCGTTTGACTGGGCTGGAGAACATCTTTTCCCATGGCTTTCCCACGAATGTGCTGTACATCTGCTCAGTGTAGATAACTCAGACTTCACTTCACAATACTGGCCCACCAGAAAGCATGAGGTATCTCATGTACAAACATAGACTCCCACCTTGCTTTTGTACAAACCAAGCTCAGCAGGCACCCAGGAGAACCGTGGGTTGGTCTTGATGACAGGGTACTGCACAAGAACTCACCTGCTACCCCCTCCCTCCCTTTCAGGCTCATGAGTCCTTTCCCACCCAATACCCAGAGCCTGATGCCTGCCCAGATCACCTACCTGCCCTCACAGGACTAACTGCATGGCTTCCTGACAAAGCAAGGTCCTTTGGTATCTGTCCCTTTTTCTGACCCCAGAATATATGAAGGCTTACTTCTGTAAATATTTGGTACCTAAGAAACATGATGGCTGTGGAATAATGCCACAATTACACAGGGAGACCCAGTAACAACACAGGCAGGGTGAAGGCAAGGGGCACTAAAACATCTAGCATCCCAAAACCAAGACTGTGGCTTCCCATGCGTTTATGGCAGTGGAGCAGAGAAGTGAAGTGAAGTGAAGATCCATGACTTCTTTGGCTCTTCAGCAGCAAATACATTCAAAATTGAAGGTGTCTTGAGAGTCCCACTATACCCTAATCACAAGTCTGGTCACTCTTCTGGAGGAGCTTGGTGCAGTGACAGCTAAAAAACTTAAGTTCCAATTGAGTCTGCTGCATCAAGAATCCTTTTGAAGAAGGTCAGCAAAGTCACTTTTTTCTTTTGAGCAGAGGTACAGCACATCCGTGGGAAGGCCATGTGAAAGGATGTTCTCCAGCCCAGTCAAACGACCCAATCCCACTAGTATCTCAGTCCCCTCTGACTTTTCTTTTGCTGGCTGCCCTCACCGTACAGAAATAGCCGAGAAGCATCAGGATCAGTCATCAATGGTGGGCAACCAGAAGGCCATGTTGGAACATGCACTGGCAAAGGTCATGAACTTGGGGTTGAACTGCAAACAGGTAATGGGTCCTGTGTGTTTACCATCCAAAACAGCTATTTTTATACCACTCTCTCCATTCCAAATATGGATCTTGCCATCCTCTGAACCGGTCATAACAAATTGAGAGTCTGGAGTAAATGAAGCCTCCAGTGTGACAGCTTTGCTGTTAGCATAACCCCCAAACGTGTGTATCACCACTCCCTTAAACGCATCAATAAGACGAATAAAGCTGCCATTGGTGGAGATGAGGATGAACTTGCCATCATTGCTGAACTTAAGTCCTGTCCACTCACAAGTCCGATCATACTGCATCTTAAAGGTTGAAAATGGTCCCTTATCAAAAGAACGAAGGTCATAAAGTTTGACCATTTCAGAGTTGACACCTACAGCAAAAATTAACCCTTCTGGATCAAAAGAACAAACTGGCTTGCCCTGGAGATGCATGAGGCCCTGACAGTTAGGAGACCGGAGATCCCAGCGTCGAATGGTCCGATCAAGAGACCCGGAAATGAAAGTGTCATCCACAGGTGACATGGCCAAGGCCACCACCCTTTTGTTATGTCCAGGAAAGTATCTGATGTACTTGTTGTCGTGCAACGACAGGTAGCGAATAGTATCGTCTATTTTGTTCGAGCTGTAAACAACTGTGCTTGCCGCGTGGGTGTATCTGATGAGGTCCACGCCGTATTTCTTACTGTACAGGGTTCTCTGTGGTTTGCCCTCCCGACAGTCATAGAGCACGATGGAGTCGTCGTCGCTGCTCGAGATGACCGTCTCGCCGTCGGGGCTGAAATCCAAGCAGTTAATCTTGTCGGAATTCTCACGGAACACCTTGGCGACGCGGAAGCTCCGCAGCACGCTGTCGGTCACCCTCATGGCGGCGGCTGGAGGCCTCGGCGTCACAGGGCCGCAGCGGCGCCGGGCGGGCGGCAAGGGAGCGAGCAGGGGGCTGCCGAGGGGCCGACCCCGCGGGGCAGGCGCCGCACCGGCGGGAGGCGGCCGGTCGCTGGGCTGCCTCTCCCTTTCCTCCTGCCTGGGCAACGCTCGTCGGGCGGGACTGTTGGGCCGAGCTGACGGTTCGCCCTCGGAGCCGCCTCACGGGCAACTGGCGCGGCGCAGGCTCACTGTGTCCGTCATCTCCGAGCGACAGGAAGCCGTAAACCGCAGCTTTCCAGGCGCCCCCGGAGCTGGTTCTAGACGCCCGAGGAAGTCCCCTGGCAGGACGGCCGGTCTCTTGGTCCACCCTAAGACAATGCAGGTCAGTTTTCAAAGAGATATATTCTGTCTATTGTATATATGGGTTCTAAGTGACAAGAAAACCCAAGTCTAACCGGCTTAAGATGAAAAAAAAGCCAAGTAAGAGAGCTTGGCCACGTGCCAAGAAAAAGCCAGTAAGAGAGCTGGACTTGGGTACGTCTGAGTCCAGGCTGTCTCTTCCTGTCTATTTCAAAACAACTCTGTGGACATCACACTTAGGAATCAACCATTCCCACAGAGGTTCCAGAAGCTTCAGGCTTACACCTTCCATTCCCGCATTTCTCAAGGAAAGGTCTAGAATGAGCTCTGATTGGCTCTGACTAGATCACGTGTATTCCTGCGCCAATCACTGTGGCCAGAGGCATGTGGAGCCTCCCTGGCCAAGCCCGAGTCACATGATCACCCCTGGACTAGGGCTGGGACCTGCAAAGCCGTGGAAAAGACCGAGCTCAGACTACTGCCCTGAAAGTACAGGCACGAGACACATGCCCATCCAAACGGGTTGTCCTTCTGGGTCATCCAAAAGTTTGTTCCCCTTGTCCCCGGCTGGCCTTTGGTGCCTGGGCCTCATTTCCCCCCCGACCTCAGCCCTCCATCACAACCACAGGCTCTTCCTTGAGTCTGCTTCTAAACAGGGCTTCTGCTCGCTTCCCTCCCTTCTCCACTCTCCAGCCCCAACTCCTAGGAGTGTTCCGTGTGCTCTCTCTGCCTGCAGCTCACTCTGCTTTCCTTACTGATGCCCTGACTCTGGGTTTCCAGCTGTGTCAACGGTCAATCACCTGAGCTCTCTTCCTGCTATCTCTGACATCAGGTGGGCAAGGGGTGAGCCCACTGAAGACAGCCCTTCCCCCTGGTTCAGAGAGGAAATACCAAATGTGAACCCACTGTTTATTCTGTGACCTCAGGCTAAATGTAGTAAAACAGTGTCCCAATTAGTTTTCACGGAAACAGAAGAAAGCAAATGATTTGCATATATGATGATATGATATGATATGATATTGATTATATAGATAGCTGCTCTTTAACTTACAGTGGGGTTAGGTCCTGATAAATCCATTTTAAATTTTAAGTATCATAGGTTAAAAATTCATTTAACACACCTAACCTACCAAACAGCACAGCTTAGCCAAATGTACTTTAAAAGTGTTCAGAACATTTACTTTTGCAAAATCATCTAACACGAAGCCTATTTTATAATAAAGTGTTGAATGGCTCGTGTAATTTATTGATTTTACTGACGGGAACAACAGAGTGGTTGTATGGCTACTCAAAGTAGTTTCTATTGAGTATCACATTCACAGCATCTTAACGTGAAAAAACTTAAGTTGAACCATCATAGGGTTGGGGACCATTTGCACATTATAAATGTGGTAAAGTCACATATATGAATATGTATATATAAATATATACACATGCCCTAAAATTATGGAATATAATGAAAGATTATTCTTTCTATTCATATTGAAAATTCACCACTTACAGATTGTAGAACATAGTGCAATGTAATATTATTCTTAAACACACACAGTAATTTATGTGTGGATGTAAAACTTCACTATCACTAGCATTTATTGAGTACTACTCTAAGCTTTTTACATTATTAATGTCATTTACTTCTCTTAATGAGGAAACCGAGGCAGAGAGAAATTCAATGACTTTCCAATGATCACACAGCCAGTAAATGATAGAGTCAGGGGCATGGTAGGATTGACCTTCATCCTGTGAAGAGTGGTCATGTGACTAGTTCTGGCCAATAGAATGTGACAGGGAAATGTGTATGTCATATGGAAAAGATGCCAGTACTACCCGGTACTGTAAATGTTTTGATTTCTTGCACTAGTGATACATTCTAGACGGTGAAGGAGCTGCCATCATAGGTATATAAATGAGGGTGTTGTGGAGTAGAGATCTCTACTCTCCTGGGATGCACAGGGATCCAAACAATAAGCAACTTTGTTGCTTTAAGCTGCTGAGATTCCCGAATTTTTTCTTTTATGTTACTGCCCAATAACACCAGATGTCAAAGGGGACTTTAGCCTCATGTAAATGTTTTTATTATTTTTAATAAGGGAAATATATTCATGTATCACATGTGTAATTAAAATGGCACTTAATAAAAGGAAACCTCAGGTGTTATAATGACAGTAGAATAATTAATCCTGACCCTGTGTCCTTAGTGTCTTAGTCCATTTTGTGTTGCTATAAAGGGATACCTGAGGCTGTGTAATTTATAAATAAAAAAGGTTCATGTGGCTCATGATACTAATGGCTGGAAAGTTCAAGGTTTGGCATCTGTATCTGATGATGACCTTGGGCTAATTATACTGATGGGGGATTGTGAAGAGGAGTCAGCATGTTCAGATATCTTCTAGAGAGAGACAGAGACAGAGGGGGAAAGGGTGGTGTCAGGCTCTTTTTAACAACCAGCTTTCTCAAAAACTAAGAGAATTCACTCACACCATGGAGGGCAATAATCTATTCATGAGTGATCTGCCCCACCCCCACCCCATGGGGATCAAATTTCAATGTGAGGTTTATAGAGCCAAAAAGCCAAACCGTAATAACTAATAAATTAAGATATGTAGTTATTTGTGTATTCTCAATGGTTAATGATTAATAAACAAAACTTCATTTTTGATTGTAAATTGTCCTAAAAGGTCATACTGGTGTTCATCTCTCTATGCTTCTAACTCTTCTGGTATTTTTTTAAGGTAAGCTATGCCACCTTAAAGTGTTATTTAACTTCTCAGCTGTTCACATCAAAGGAAAAGATCATTTATTATCAAAAGCTTCTATAGCAACTCCTCTGTGCCAGGCATGTTGTAAATGCTTTATAAATATTAGCTCTTTTAAACTTGACAATACCCTTTTGAGTCACATACCATCATTAATTAACAATCCCGTAGTTAATGAGTGAGAGAACCAAGATTTGGTCCGAGGCAGTCTGGCCCAGAGTTCCCACCCTTCAAAATCACATGATTCTGTTTTTGTATATCCCAAGGATCTAGAACATTGTTAGTTCCATAAGTCCATCAATAATTATTTGAGTGAGTGAATGAATGAGTAAATAAATTGCACTTCCTCAAGTCCTTTCATTTACATTATTTCAAATGAATGGTGCAGCAGTGCATTGGCCATTGGCTATGATTATATCCCCGGGTTACAAGTAAGGAAACTGAGGACATGCCCCTTCCCTCCCCTGGGGGCTTAAGCTGCTCTGGAGCTTCCTCCCTGACCATCCTTTTCCTTTTTACTCCATTTTTGGGGGTTTCTTTGGGCCTCCATACCTCTCTCCCTGACTGTGGCTCTCTCATCCTTTCATCCTTTGTCTCTGTCTATGCATTTCCCTCTCTGTCCAGCAGCCCATTAAAAACATGCCCAAGTGGCTAGCCTCAGGGGTGCCTAAGGCACTAATAGAAATGACTGAAGTCTGACAATCCATCCATTCCATGTCATCATTCACAGATGCCACCCGACTTCCTAGCATGTGCCAGTCCCTGGGAGTATAAGACCAATCTGTCTTTTCAGGAAGCTGACAGCGTATGAAGGAGAAACGTGTGTACCATTTGACCAGAGCCCTAAGAGAGGCATGAGGGTAACCGAGGTCTCCTGCCTTCCAAGGGTTTCCTGAACTCTGCCTGGAAGGTCATGGGTGTCTGCATAGAGGTCATGAAATTTGATTTAGGGTAGAATGTGGTAGTCAGAGTGTGGGCTCTAGAGTGAGGTGCCAGCCATTCAAAAGGGGACCCATGTGTGTAACCAATGGACATAACCTCTCTCTGACTCAGTTTTCACATCTGTAAAATGGGAGACACTAAACTCAGGGCACCCACATCCCAGAGTTGCTATGAAAATTATGAGCTGGGACATGTTATGTTTACAACAGTACTTGGCAATCATAAGCGCTCAATAATTATTGTGGCAGGAGAAAACACACAAATGGATGAGTTGAAAGCACCCTTCTGCGTCTGTACAGCAGGTAAGACCAGACGAGGACAAAATTGTTTTTTTCCCTCCTTAACAGCCCCCAAATGCTGATGATTGCCCTGATCTACTCTACCCCTTTCATGATGGAATTCCAATGCCGGCATGATGAGAGACACGTTTTATTGTGTTTTAGCCAAAAGCAACACAGTGCAGAATTGACATGTGGCTTCTACTAACCATGTGACCTGGGACAAAATACCCATCTGCCTGCTTCATTTGTCAAATGTGAGTAGTCACGGGGACCTAAGTAAACTTATGGAAGTTGTTCAGGGGACCTTCAGTATGAAAAAAAAAATACGCCACCATGTGAATCAGTACACAAAGAAATGTTTGGTGTGATTACACTGAGATTTGGGGGAAATTGCTAATATAGCACACACCTTTCTCTGATGTCTAATACGGGGTCATGATGTTGAGTGCCCAACCCTTGCCTTAAAGCAACCTTGGCAGAAATGCTCACAGTTCCCACTTAGAGTGCAAATCTTAAAAAAAGATCCAGTGGGGAGGCAGTGGGATGTGGAGTCACAGTGTATGCTACACCTCTTGCGGGTGGGACACAATTAGAAGAGGGGTTTTACCTAAAAATGCAATTCATGTAACCTAATTCTTTGTATCCTCAAATGAATCCCAAACACTAAACAAAAATTCATAATGATTATTTAGTTTTTACTGTACCTATATATATCTTCTTGGTGGGGCCCTAATGGAGATTTGGAGAGGGAGAACTAAACTTCTCTTTCCAAGCTGTTTCCTTGCACTACCACTGATAAAGAATATTAAACGAAGAACTCAGGTGTTTGGGGGATTTCTTAAGGGCTGACTCTTATTGCGACTTAATTAAGAAGCTCAGCTGAGAAGCATCAGGCTATTAAACAGAGGCTGCGGCGCCCAGGTTGATTCAGGGCTGCAGAGAGACACAGCCTTTATTAGTCTTCCTGCCTCATGAAAGCAAAGTAGGTTTGTGTTCACTCGGGGACTCATCCATTAGTCACTGCAAAATCTCAGAGGACAGGCAGGTCCATTTCAAACCTAATTTGCAGTTGGCTTTTCATTTTAGTGGTTCTGGAATGGAATTCATCTGCCTCAACCCCGGAGTGTTTTGGTTACTTCATGCAAATATTTAGTACCCACAGAATAATTTCACGATAACACTAACAATTTGTTTTCTTTGATATGGGCCTCATTTGTCAAAGCTATTGACCCAGGCCCATAAAGAAACGTCACTTTGGCCCCTTTGTATTGGTTTTATGCAAATAACTTTTGAGATTTAATTCCGTGGAAATGTTTAGGGAGAAAAAACGATAAGGAGAAAAGTTAGACCAAGACTGGAGATGAACAGAGAGGTGGAAGCGAGGGAAGGGGGAAGAGGAAGAGGAGGTGGGGTCCTGATGACAAGGGAGACAGAGGGGAGGGACAGGAAAGAGTGTCCCAAGAGTATTAAACTGGAATTTCTGGGCGACGCCCCTAGCTCAGTGTGGGGGACGTCTGCCACATACTGCTGGTGTAAGGCTGGCGGGTTCGAACCCCGCCCGGGCCAACTAAACAGCAATGACAACTGCAACAAAAGAAATAGCTGGGCGTTGTGGCAGGTGCCTGTAGTCCCAGCTACTTGGGAGGTTGAGGCAAGAGAATCACATAGGCCCAAGAGTTTGAGGTTGCTGTGACAACCAGGTGTCCTGGGACACCAGGACACTCTACCAAGGGTGACATAGTGAGAACCTGTCTCAAAATAAATAAACAAACTGCAATTTCTTTGCAAATGGAGGGGGATGGGTGCTTAAGGGAGGAGGGATCCATGCCCACCCCATGAACCTGGTGGTCCAGGAGGATGCAAATCAGACAATGAATGACTTTCAAAGGGTCACACTAGACTCACATGATTTGGCTCTTATAAAACGAGCACAGAAAGAAAGCCTGAACAACAATTTCATGTGTGAGGCAAAGGTAGCCTGACACAGGAAGATTACCTGGGAATGCAAGACATTTTACGAAGAGGAGCAGGGCAAGGACGGTTCATAGTCCACCTTCCCTAGTCCCCAGAGTGACCTGCCCGACAGCCTGCTTGCTGGGTGGTCAGCATGCCTGTTCTCTTCCCACATCCCCTTTTTCAATTTTCAAAAGATAGAGTTTTCTACTCTTCCAAACCCTTCTCATGGTGGTCTAACACAAGGGGTACACACCTCCTGGGCCTCAAACAAAGAGGTGACTCAGCATGTTGGGATGGACCTGGAACCAGGGCCCCTTTGCTCATGACTCCACAGGGCTTCCCATCAGCCTTGGAGAGATGCATTTCCAATATAAATATTCTGTTTGTGTTGTAAGATCATCACACATCTCACTTCCAATTTTTATTGTTTTCCTCATTGGGATCCTGCTGATAATGCCAATCATAACTCAATACAAAATACATTTTCTAGCCCTTAGAGTTCGATGTTCACGGTAAATTTACAAATTACATATATATATAGCATATTTGTCTTGGGGGGTGATATATATACACGGCCAGCCCTCTGTATTCATGGATTCTAGATCTGTGAATTCAACCAACCTCAGATGGAAAATATTCAACAAATATTGTGTCTGTACTGAATATGTACAGCCCTTTTTCCTTGTCATTATTTCCTAAGCAACATAGTATAGAAACTATTTCTGGCTCGGCGCCTGTGGCTCAGTGGGCTAAGGTGCCAGCCACGTACAACTGAGCTGGCGGTTTCGAATCCAGCCCGGGCCCACCAAACAACAATGACGGCTACAACCAAAAAATGGCCGGGCGTTGTGGCGGGCGCCTGTAGTCCCAGCTACTTGGGAGGCAGAGGCAGGAGACTCGCTTGAGCCCAGGAATTGGAGGCTGCTGTGAGCTGTGAAGCCACGGCACTCTATCCAGGTATCCAGGGTGACAGCTTGAGGCTCTGTCTCAAAGAAAAAAAAAAAAGAAACTATTTCTATACCATCTACATTATGTATTAGGTATCAAAAGTGAACAAGAGATGATTTCAAGGGTAGAGATGTGCGTAGCTCTGCTCCAGTACTACTCCATTTTATATGAAGGACTCCAGCATCCGTTGACTCCAGTCTCCTTGGGAGGTCCTGGAACCAATGCCCCAAGGATACCGAGGGACGGGGACGAGTGTATACATACACACACATACACATGTATTCAAAGGCCACAGGAGCAGGGTGTTCACCAGATACTTCACTGTCACATCCAGGCCTTCTGATAGTCCATTTTATCCCAGTGCAGCTGGATCCTGACTCCAGGGACCCACTGGAAACCGCCATGTTTGCTAACAGTTCTGTGGCCTAGATTCACAGGCTGGCTCCCTCCTGAAACAGTTTCATGAATGTTTCTTTAAGCTTCCATTCAGCATCCAACGTGGTCTCATCTGTTTCATTCATCCTGGTTACATTCGCATTCCACTGTTTCATTTCTTCCAAAACAGTCCTTTGCTGGCCACCACCATTGATATGTTTAGACTTCTCCACTACTCATGATGAAAGTTGGATTTCTGTTCAGAGATTGTTATTCATCACAAATGTGAATTTTTGAATCAATCTATTATTTATTTGAAGACAACGTGGATGGCAAATAAGCCCAGCCCTTTCTGGTTTCCAAAAGCTGGGTGGGATCCAGTCTGGAGCATAGCTCTTGTCCCGCCCCCCAGCTTTGCCACAGGGCAGTCAGATTCTCATCTTGGCAAAGCTTCATATTCTTGTGCGTGATGGGTGTGGTGGCCATCTGTGAGATTTGCTAATTATGTAAGGGCTTCCTGCCTACTTTTTGGTAGAACTGCACTTCCTTGGCACTTCTGATGTTTGGTGTTGCCGTGCAACTGGTTTTGCCAATGACATGTGAGTAGAAGGGTTGCGTGTCATTCTTGAGCCAGTGTTCATTAAACTTCTTGACACATGGTCCTAGATACATGTATCAGGAGGAAGCCAGGGCTCTGGGTGAATACAATGTGCAACCCCCCTGCCATAAAAGGGGGGAAATGCACCATTTATGACAATTAATTGTTTCTTATCTTAAGCCACTGAGATTTGGGGAATCTTTTGTTACTGAAGCAAAAGCTAGCTATCCTGATGGCTACACAGAGTCACTCACAACTCATTAAAGCTTCAGCTGTTAAATCTGTGAATTGAAATGTTCAATTATATGCAAATCACTTTGGTAACCATATTTTTTCCACCTACAGAAACCCAATCCTTCACCAGGTCTGAATTTCACATCTGCCTTTTGGAATAAATTCTGTGAACTTCCAAGCTTGCATTCTCTCCTCTCCGACAGGACCTGCCATAGTCCTTTGAGCACCGGGTCTGTGCTCACTACGCCAGTCCTGACAACTGAGACCTCTGTGACATTTCTCAGAAATCCTATTTTCTGCTTTGACCCAGGGTCAGAGACACTAGTCAATAAGCAAGCCTGGTGTCCATCAAAAATTGCTTTAAATAAGAATGTGAACAGAAAGGGCTTCGAAGGAGAAATGCCAGGTGCAGCTAATGGAGACCAGAGAACGAGAGTCATTAGCCCAGGAAATCAGGAAAACTGATTAGCAAGACCAAAGGACATGGCCTGAAACCCAGCCAAGCAGCGACACTCAGAAGCCGCCCTGCACTGTCAGTTCATTCTGCATAAACAGTGAGCCCTGAAGGTGGCGGGAACCTTCCCTCCTTTAACTCAGCAACAGCAATGACCAAAGAAAAATACATCGCTTTGTGACTAGGAAGATGTTTTTCTCTCTAGGCGTGTCCTTTTCTCCCCACTGTCTGAGTCCTTAGCAGATCAGGGATCCAGCATTTTTAAACTTTGAGTGGAAGCAGAGCCCCCAGTCCAGCATCAAAATCCTAAATGAGGTTGGGTCCTCTTGGGAAATTCTTAAGAGTATGTGTCATCACATGCTAAGCGAACTGTAGGCCTAATTGAAGCCACCCAAAGCTACTTGGGTGCTTTGTCTTAAATGTACAGAAGGACACCTGCAGGAGAAATAAAGGGCAAGAACGGAAGACGTGGTGACTCTTCTTAGAGAGCCAGCTGAGTGCAGGTGCTAAGTAGTAACCAGCTACCCAGGATGATCTTGGACACCTTCTATGAACCATTACCTCTCTCCTGGTCTGCCATGCGCCTTCCATCCTACTCTTACCAATCCTTCCAGACTGAGACACCGAACAGCCCTTTTAAAGTAAAACCCTCATACAATTGGAAGATTTTATAAGTCAGCACTCTTGGTTTCTCGAGTGAAATAGATTTAAATGAAAGAAATTTACAAGATCAGGTAACTAAAATGTGCAAGGAATAGCTTGTTAGCTTAGACACAGCTGACTCCAGAGGCTCAGATGCTGTCCTCAGGCCCCAACAGGTGTCTGCTGGCTCCTCAGCTCCTCTATTTGCCTCTCAAGGCCATTCTTAGAGGGCACCTCCTGCCATGGCTGAAGGACAAACTAAGCCCAGGAGAAAAGGGCCTCTGTCAATCCAGATGCACAACAAAAGTCCTGTTGCATCTCATTGGTTCTGAGTGTGTCACATACCCATCCCTGGACCAATCAGAGTTGCCGGGAAAGGAGCTCAGATAGTCTTAGTGCACCTGACACAGAGAATTGGTACAGCCATTTGGTGAGAGGGTGAGAGAGGAGAATGGTTTCCTAGGGAAAGTGAGATTTGATTATCCAAAGATGGCACAATGGAGTGTCTATAGAGAAGAGGAGAAGAAGAAGAAGGGGAGGAGGGGGAAGGAGAAGACAATGATGACACTACAAAGATCATATTCATTAAAGATATTTATAAACTCAGGTAAGATGTGCAGAAGTGAAGTTTCACTCTCCCCTGTCTGAAGGTGAAATGTTTTAACCTATCACCTGCATTGACTCTCAGATTAGGTAACTATGGCCTTGGAAAGGGAACTCTTGATAGTATTGGGACATAGAGCAAGAAAGCCTGGTCTGTGGAAAGTAGTAAAAAGTGGAGAATTGACTGAGGCTGAGGTTGGGAGCATGGATTTTCTAGAAGAGAATGTGGAGGGGGTGCTGCTTCCCAGATAAGGGAAAGTAAGGCAAGAGGCAGAGAGCAGAGGCTGACTGCACCGCACTCCTGTAGGAGCAAATGACAGCCTTTCTCCACCAGCCCCAAGTGACCCTATAGTCTGAGATCCCAGGTACAACCAACAGAAGCCAGCTCTGGTCAGGCTTCAGTAAAAAACTGACAGAAGGGCCACAGAGTGGAAGGAAAGTTGAAGGAACACTCTCTAGAAGAACAAGAACTGAGTCGGCCCTGAAAGCAGCTGACAGACGATCTTGTCAGGGTTCCAGCCAGTACCAGAAGGTGTGTCTGTCCTCCACTGATCCAAACCCCCAGGTGAGAGGGTGCCTGATTTCCTCTGTGGGGTAGACTGCCCACCCACGGCCATGGTGGAAGAGGGAAAAGCTGCACTGGTCCAGGGGTCTGCAAGGCAAATCCAATCTGTGTAGAAGCCATTCCTCAAAGTAAAATCAAGGCTGGTATTAAAAACCTGGTTGGGGGGTGGGGTGAGAGAGTCAAGGCATAGATTCTGGCCTTCGGAAACGAAGTTCTAGATACAATGCACAATTAACCGTTGACTGTTTGGGCCCCAGACTCCTGTGTCTAGTTGCTATTTTTTCTTGGATTTTAGGCAAAGCCTGAAAAAGCCACCCCTTCCTCCCACCCATACATACCTGACAGCTAGTCTTGGGCACATTTGGAGGACACAGGCTCCAGAACATGCATTACAACCTTGTCTGTGATAGCAAAACACATGGAGCCAGCCTGGACATCCATCAGCTGGAAGTGGGGCTGTGAATCCTTTGCAGAGGTTAAAATGTCACAAAATCCGAAAAGGTATCCACAAGCAGAATAAATACCAAATCCTGAGGGTGGTTTTCTGAAGGAAGGAGGTAAATGTGACAATGGGAAGTTACACAGAACCTTCGATGGTGCTTGTAAACCGGCCTGCCTCCCGTGGTTTGTGGTTTGTTGCCTAAAACTTTTCTGTATGTACCAGGCCACGGGTACCCAACCCATGCCCAACCTATCATCTTCTTGGCCCTGAAATGATTTTTGTCCCAACGAGTGTGTGCACCCTGTTCAGGTGACCTCAGCAGGGTGAGGACCCCAGATTCACGCTCCTCAGTGGCAGGCTCAGGGCAGCTCCCTCCCCCCCCACCCCAACTACTCTGGATCTTTGCCAGAGGACACGTCCTCCTCCCTGCAGTGCCTCATGCCATTGGTCTTGCCTGCTGACCATCAGGCAGGACTGGGGCTGTGCCGTCTCCCCACTGGGGCCTAGACATCCTCCATCTGCCCAGAACCAGGAGCTGACCCAGTGCCAGATGTGATCTGTGCTCCTGAACAGAGGCCCCTGACCCCACAGAGAAAGGGATGTACCCTTGGGGCAGGGGCCAGTCCAGACCTCCCTCAGTGTCCAGCATGGTGTGAGGCTGCCCTTGTCCTTACCAGCCTATCCTGGCTCTGGACTCCAGCAGCCAAGCTCCTTCCTTGTGCTTTTCTACTTTTTCTTTTCCTAACTGCAGTGCCTCCCAGGTAGATGGCTGATGGAGCCATTTCTGTCCCTTGGCAGCAGGGGTAGAACAGAGCTCAGAGTGGGGTCAGGACAGGGGGAGCTGGGAGGAAGGAGAAGACCCTGCAGCAGGTGCTGCCCAGTTGTCCACACACCCTGCCCTACCTGGTGGCTCCCAGGAGTCAGAGCTGGTGGCAGGGGGAGGGGAAGAATTGGTTTATCAAAAGTGAGTCATTTGTGTCACCTCATGTCACTGAGTGCTCTTGGGGTAAGCCCCAACCAGCTCCTATGGAGCTTTGGAGGTGAACAGAGGTTCCTTGAGGGGAGCGACTATAAATTGGAGCTAGTCTCAAATGAGTCTTCATCCCTGGTTTAGCCAGAGCAGCTCTGTTTTTGCTCTTTTGAACAAATTGAGTTTCCCCATAAGATTTCATTTGAAGAAAGTCTTCACACTCAAAAATTTTGAGAATAGATGCTTTGGTCTGAGCAGGCATGATTTGATTTCAAAACTGTCAACAATTTTTCAGCAGGAAAATTCATGGTCCTGGTCAAATTCACATGCCCACTAGATTTAGCCATATGCGTAGTTACCTATCATTGCATAGCAAAATACCCAACATTTTAGTGGCTCAAAGCAACACATTTACTACCTAACAGTTTCATGTGGCTTAGCTGGATCCTCTGGCTCTGGACCTCTGAAGGCTATAACCAGAGTGTCAGTTGGGGCTGTGGTTTCATCTCAAGGCTCGCCTGGGGCTGGAGGACGGGCTTTTAGGCTTATTCAAGTAGTCCTTGGCAGGATTTAGTTCCTTAAATACTGTGGATCTGAGGACCTTTGTTCTTCACTGGCTGTTGGCTACAGGCCTCCTTTGGTTCCTTGCCCCAAGGGGAGCTCAAAACATGAGCTGGCTCCCTCAGAACAAACAGATAAGGGGGCAAAAGAGTGTGAACAAGACATTGGGTCACAACCTTTTGTTCTATGCAAATTTCAGAAGTGACACTCCATCACTTTTCTTGTATTCTATTTGTTAGAAGAAAGTCCCTAGGTCCAGTCCACTCCCAAGGGGAAGGAATTATGAAAGAACATAAATGCCAGAAGGTGGGATTGTCGGGAGCCCTTCTAGAATCTGCCCACTGCACTGTATCTGACCATATCTTAAATTGTGAATAATTGACAAATTGCATTTCTATTTCCCTATTTTAGGAGGTATCTCTTCCTGGAAATAGCCTGTGTTCACACCATAGTTGTGAACAGAATTTTTTTTTTGCTTTGCTGGCCTTAAACTTAAACTCATAGAAAAATGTAACAGTTCAGGCAAAACATTCCTCATTTGCTGGCTGAATCGCATCTCTGTTTTCTCTTAACTCAAGCTTTTATGGAATGTTGCGGAGAATGAGAGAATTAGGGTTGAGTTATCTTACTTTTTCCACCCTTCTT
>CAUYON010054567.1:0-24939 GCA_963573935.1 Arctocebus calabarensis
CGGCACAGGGGAAGGAGGTCCGGTTTTTAGAGGGTCTCTCCCGTGGGGTAGAGTGGGAGGACAGCCGAACTCTGCTCGCTTGTTTGTATGGAGGTATGGCGTATACTGCGAGCTGTTCTCTTGGGGGAGGGGACTCCCTTCCACCTGGTGAAGTGCTCTGTACCTTTTATTTGTATTCTTGGGGTCGCAGGTCGCTCCAATAGGGTTGATGTGCGTTCCTCGACCTTGTCTCTTGACTCAGCTCCAAACCGTTGGCCTTCTTGCCAAATTTCTGTCCTTTAACTCTCCTTTTGGACAGGAGTGTCTGCAGAAAGCTGGCTACAGACCCTTCACGTTGGAATTTGATATAGCTTATTACTCATCCATATAAAGTCATCATTTGTCTCAGGCTACGTTTTTCAGACTGCTTCCCAAATCTTACTCCGCAATTTAATTACTAAGTATTGGGATTATACTAGGCTCCTAACTAAGCATAATTTTCCTTTTCTCTGTCTTCTCTGCAAGGTGATTTCTTTCAGACTATCCACTTTAATTTTTATCTGTGCGTTGATCACTCTCACATGCCTGATCTATAGGCTAGATCATTCTTCTGAATTCAGATCCACATTGAGACATTCAAATTTCATTATATCCAAAATTAAACTTACCATATTTCATTTCCCTTCTCAAAACATATTTCTCCTTTATTCTTTATTTTTTGAGTTCACAGTTCTATCCTTTACTCAATGATTAAGCCAGAAATCTAAGAGGTGCCATTTTATAAAGGCATATGTATATTTGGTGACATAAAATATGTTTTTTTCACATAGTTTACATTCAGAAAAATGTTTGAAAGCCAAATTTAACACAAAAATTGTTTTGGAAAGAGTATGACTTACAGTAAGTATTCTAAAATATTAGCAATCATTATAATCACTGTCCTTAACCCATCATGTTCCTCCATTGTTTCTCCTCAACTAACCCATCACTAATTCATTCATTATTTCCTAAATATATCTTTATCCCATTAATTCTCTTTTAACCCTGCTAAACTAGGCTATTCCAAATTACTGTATCTCTGCTCCAGTCCACATAATAGCCTTCCAACTCTTCTTCTGATATCTACTCCTGCCCCTCTTCAGATCTCTCTTCACTTTGCTTTCAGGGTCACCTCCTCAGGAAGACAATCTTATGTCAGCACTCCTCCCTCCTCCAATGACATCCTGGAAAATATTCATCATTAATATGAATATTAATTCATACCTAGATTTGAGTTGTATATATAGATTCCCTCATATTACTCTCTTACTCTGTCAGTATACTCAAGTTGCACCAACCCTTCTCTTGATTTTCTGAACCTAACTATTTTTTAATTCTGGGCCTCCCATCTGTGTTTTCTCTGGCTAGAATATAATTGCAAACCACCTTCCATCCCCTGCCTTGTTTCTAGCCATCTTTTACTTATTTTCTTATTCTTGGTTTATAACTTAAAGTTTATATTTTCTAGAAATCTTTACATGATACCTTTCAATCAAAGATTTTCAAACCATAAATTATAGCCCACTGTCTGTTACAAAAACAATTCATCATGTCTATAGCCAGTACCTTAAAAGAATGCAGTAGAAAGTTATGGCATGA
The DNA here is from genome assembly GCA_963573935.1 of Arctocebus calabarensis. Classification (NCBI taxonomy): domain Eukaryota; kingdom Metazoa; phylum Chordata; class Mammalia; order Primates; family Lorisidae; genus Arctocebus; species Arctocebus calabarensis. Next base: position 1,618 of record CAUYON010054567.1, read on the forward strand.
ATTGGAGTGAAATGGGACAGCATGGCATTAGATTGAATAGGATATAATGGGGATGGGAAAGGATGGGATCAAATGCAATGGAATGCTTTAATGTAGTAAGGATTAGTACTATTTTATAGAGGGGTGTGTGTGTGTGTGTGTGTGTGTGTGTGTGTGTGTGTGTGATGAAGGAACTGTATTCTTCTTACTCTGAGTCATATTATTAAAAATGATTCCACACATAGCACAGCAGCAACAAAAATAAACAAATGGGATCTGATCAAATTAAAATGTTTCTGCACAGGCAAGGACACAATTAATAAATAGATAACACACAGAATGAAAGAAAATATTTTCATGCTATACATCTAAGAAAGGGCTGATAACCAGAATCTGCAAAGAACTCAACCAAATCAAGAAAAAAAACCATACGATCTCTTTAAAAATTAGGCAAAAGACAATAGAAACTTTTCCAGTGAAGTTAGTTGGATGGCCAAGAAGCCCATGAAAAAAAGGCTCAACATCTTTAAACATTAGGGAAATGCAAATCAAAACCACAACGAGGTATCACCTAACTGCAGTGATAATAACTCCTATCAAAAAGTCCCCAAACAAGTGTTAGCATGGATGCAGAAAGAAACATCCATGGTGGGACTGCAAACCAGTACAAGCTCTATAAAAAGTAGTATGGCGAAACATCAAAGAACTAAAAGTAGACTTACCACTTGATCCAGCAATTTCATTACCACACATTTACTCAAAGGGGAAAAAATGTCATTTTATCACAAAGATACTTGCACTCAAATGTTTATAGCAGCACAATCACTATTACAAAGATGCAGATTTAGTCCAAAAGCCCATTAATACGAGAGTGGATTAATAAAATGTGGTATCCTATAAAGTTCTATTTAGCCACAAAAAATATTCTCTAATATCTTTGATAACAACCTGTGTGGAACTGGATACCATTCTTCTAAAATCTCTTCTAAAATCTCACCAGAATAGAAAAACAAACATCACATATATTAGATACTAAATTGGAGCTAGTTGATTAACATTGATGTGCACATATGGAAATAAAACTCAGTGAGAGTCAAGTAGGTGGAACGAGGGAGGAGGGGTTGGGTTCATTCACATCTAATGGGTACAATGCACACCTTCTGGTTGAAGGGTAGACTTATAATTCTGACCTAAAAGGTACAAAAGCAAATTATATAACTAAAATGTATGTACTCCTGTAATATTGTGAAATAAGTAAAAAGAAAGAGAGAACATGAGAAAAAAATAATCTAATGAAAAATAAAATTGTTTATAAAATTTGCCACAATTCCTCATGTGAGGAATCAAAATAAAAAATCTGAAATTTCTGCTTTAAAAAATACATCTTTGAAAACTAATCATCAAGCAATATTTTTGTTTTCTAGCCATCCAATAAAAATCTTTGAGTATCTTTGGCTATCTTCTCTGGTTTAGTATGCCTTGCACTCTCTTTAATCAAAACCAAAATTCTTACCTACTTCCTATATATCAAGCAATAAGAAATATTAAAAAGAGGGTGAAAATATCCAATACTATCAAGGACTGTAACTTGGGCTTTTTAAAAACATTTTGTATTTCTTATATTAATTATCTTGTTTTATAACAGACAATAAAAATTAATCTAGTAATATGAAATGTTTAACTAAATTTGGCCTTAGGATATCTCCAAACATGAGCCCTTAACCAACTTCAGACAAACTTATTACATAAATCATTTGAAAGCCTAATTTAAGAGTATACCTTTGGGCAGTGCCCATAGCTCAGTGGGTAGGGCGCTGGCCACATACACCCAGACTGGAGGGTTCCAACTCTGCCCGGGCCAACTAAAACAATAATGACAACTGCAACAACAAAAAAAGTAGATTGGCGTTGTGATGTGCACATGGACCCACAGCTACTTTGGAGGCTGAAGTTTAAGAGAATCGCTTAAGCCCAAGGGTTTGAGGTTGCTGTGAGCTGTGATGCTACAGCACTCTACCCAGGGCAACAGCTTGTGACTCAGTCTCAAGAAAAAAAAAAAAGAGTACACCTTTGAAACAAATTGCAAAGTCTCAGCCAATCATAGCAGCCAAGCTTCAGTCAATTCCAAGTTATTAACTGTTCAAACTATGTTCAAATGAGAGAAAAGCTGAGCTATAACCAATCCAGCTGTATCTGTACCTCCCTTCTGTTTTCTGTACCTCTTTTCCATTTCCTGTTCATATGACAGACCAGAGTTATTTAATTTGAACCTATTTTCGTTCTGAGGACTGCCTGACTCTAGAATTGTGAACAAAAACCAATTAAGATCTTTGAATTGAATTTCTTGTAATTTTGTCATTTAACAGTAACAATAGTATTTTTTAAATCATTTTTAAAGAATTAGAGACTCATCCTAGATTTCTTTTATTTAATTGCAATTAAGATCCTTTATTGATCATTTTCCTTTATTGACTCTACATTTCTAAAATGCAGTCTCTCAACATCATTTCTATCACTGATGACATATGCATTTTGGTGGTGTGCCAGAGTCAAGCAATATGTAATTTTCACTTCTGGTCCTCAATAGCACTGAAATGTGTATATTCTAAATTATATTTTAATTAATTTTAATTGGTGGCTTTTTTTTATTCACAGTGAATGTATAAAATTAACTAACTTGATAACAAACTACAAAAATTGAATTGTGTGGAAGCCCTATATCTAAGGCTACAGAAGAAATCAAATGTCATCTGTCATTTTAATTTATTGTCCCTTATCACTTAACTATCAAATGATATAGCTCTGACATTTAGAAGAAAGATGATGCACATAATAAATGTCAAGGCTTTTTTCCATCCAAATATAACTTTATTTTGAAAAACCATAACAACAAAAATGTAGGTGTCATGTAATTTGTTCTTCTTGCATTACAAGCTTTGCCTTGAAACACAACAGCCAAACCTGATATCTGTTGCCTAGCAACCATCTGACAATTGTATGCCTTCAATGACCTGGTTATATATCTGACTATTAACCCTTTTACAACTGAGTTAATTAAAAACGTAGCAGTGCATAGGGTTTCTAGGTAAAAGAATATTAAACTGGAATTGAATTTTAATCACGAATTAAAATAGGACAATTTTCTTATTAAAAAATGAGGAATTGGGAATAAATATGATAAAGAGTTTTAAAAATAGGGATAAATTATAAGAAACACAGAATAATGGCTGGAATTTTCTCACACACTACGCTTAAGAAAAAAGTAGACCAAATATTTCTTGTCTACATAAATGAAGTTTCAGTTTCTACTTTAACATCTAATTTATATACATGTACATTTTGTCAAAATTTCAATATCTGTAAAATAAGATCATTGACATTTGCTCAGTTTTGTCAATGACAGACTCTGCCAGTGTTTAAAACAAAAATCATAAAACTAAACAAAGAGATGTTAATCTGCCAAACATTCATTCAGGCAAACATGTTAAACTCTAACATAAATATGGATCAATAAAATTAAGAATAGCATCTGTTGAAAACAGTTACACTTCCAAAAAATAGGGGGAAAGACACAAAGAAGAAAGAAACTAAAAGTCCTTGTGAAATAGTGACATTTAAGCAAATAAAATTTTTCCATTTCTTGAGGGTGAAAAGTAATCAAATACTTCACTGCACTCTCTGATATGTGTCTTTATAAATTGTTAATTTTCACATATAGGAAAAAAGCATTTAAAGTTCTTCCACAACACTAAAGTAATTATAAATAGAATAATTTTGCTTATCTTACTAAGCAAGCTATGTATAAACTTGATATAGCTTAAAGTATGCAAATAGGTATGTGTGTGTGCACAATAATTAAAAATAAGTAATCAGAAATACTAATTAGATTTCATGATTTCTTAGCCGGGTTCAGACAAAACTTACTAAATGCAGAATACAAATGTCTTCATACAATAACTAAGAAAATGACATGATGGCTATGACAAACAGTTTGATGAAAATGTTTCAGATTGTATATGAAACCAGCACATTGTACTTGTAATTTAATCAAATATTAATTATTTATTTTTCTTGTTAGTATAATTGCCATTGTAATATTCTTCATAAATTCTTTGCCTACATCAGTATGTATTAGAGTGTTTCCAACATTTTCTTCTAGAATTCTTATGGTTTCATAACTTTTATTGAAGTCTTTCATCCATCTTGAATTAATTTTTGTTAGGGGTGCAAAGATATGGCATAAATCCAAGTGCCCATCAATTCATGAGTAGATTAACAAAATATGTACACTGTGGAATACTATACAGCCATGAAGAAGGATGAATTTAGGTCTTTTGCAAGAATTTAGATGGAACTAAAGTCCATTATCCTAAGTAAAGTAGCTAAAGAATAGAAAAACAAACACCACATGTACTCACTATTAAATTTAAACTAGTCAACGAGCACACATGTGCACGAAGGGAAGTAAACCTCAGCAGAAGTCAAGCTAGGGAAGGCTGAAGGAAAGGGTGGGCAAAAACCTACCCAAGGGTACACTGAACATTCTCTGGGTGATAGGCATACTTATAACCCTAACTCTTGCACAACAAAAATTGATAGCTGTAACCAAAAACATTTGTATCCTCATATTATCCTGAAATTTAAAAAATACTAAAAAGAAAAATTTCAGATGGAAAGGTAAGAGAGTCAAGATAGCCAATGCAATATTGAATAACAAAGGTAGAGGACTGATACTACTCAAGTTCAAGGCTTACTATAAAGCAACACTAGTCAAGACATTATCATATAGATTTTTTTTTACTTACACTCAAACACATATATGTCAAAACTCATCATATTGTACACTTAAAATATGTGTTCTTTATTATAAGTCATTTATACCTCAACAAAGCTGAGAAAACAAATGTCATGAAGCATATTAACAAAGTTGAAAGAACAAATATCATGAAATGGAAGAAAGAATCAGGAAAGCCACTTAAGTTAAATATAGATTGTTCCTCAGACTTCAAGCAGGAAAAAATATTTACCTAAGGAAAATGTGGTAAGCCTATGATGTCTTTGAATAGAGCAATAATTTTAGACAAAATATGTGAAAAAGATGAAAATGAAAAGGAGTCAGAGCCCAAATAAATCAAGGAAGGTAGAATCACAGTAGAAATAGTACCACCAATAAGCCACTTCTTAGCTGGTCCCTTTGAAAAATGCTGAGCACCATTTAGATGAGGCAGGAAAGAAAAGAGACACTGAAGTGCCTGTGAGTTAAAAAAACTTCTTATGACACAATGGTCCATTAGAATGCCAAATCTGAGAAGATAAAAAATCCTTCCTGGGACAAAGTAAATTATTTTCTGAAAGATGCTTGCAACGTTATATATGTTTAATGAAACAAAATTTATTCAAATATAATACACAGAAATATTGGTTAGTAATTCGTGTTTCTTTTTCTCTGTTTCATTGTTATTAAATTAAATTTTCTCCCCAATTAAATTTTCAACTACTGTGGTTAAAAAAAAAGTTTTAAAAACAATAAAATCACTTTTTACCATACCATTAATGAATAAGTTTTGATGGATGGTTTTTTAAATCCATCAAAAATGATTTCAGAGTTCTATTAACAAAATTTAAATTGTAGAATTTGGAAGTTAATAGGAGAAAAATTAATTTAGTCACATATTCACTAAGTTTTGCACCAAATGGGGAAAAAAGATGGTCACTAAAAGAAAATTATGGCCATAAAAATGTTTGTTGTTCTTTTTAGTATGAGGAAATTGAGGGTGAAGAGAAAGAAAAAGGAAGCAATAACAATGAAAAAAGTCACTATTTATATGTGTACTACATATAACAGGAAGATAATAATTGTAGACATAAATATATGTATGAGAAGAAAGAAGAGAAAGGTTCTAAAATACAGGTGGAAGCCAGGAATATGTGCCTATAATCTCAGATATTCAGGAGGGTCACATGAACTCAGGTGTTTGAGACCAAGCTAGGCACTATAGTGAGGACCTCATCTCTTAAATAAAGGAATAAAAAATGTACAAGTGAAAGAACATCAGGTATCAGAACTCAGGAGTGAAACTAATATAGGGACTCAGTTTATATACTGAAATGAACATTGGGCAAGGATAGGGATAGACATCCTGCATAAGGTAAGATTCACCTTTGTATTTTCCCCTTTAACTGGATGTAGCCAGCTGGGTATTTCCTTATATTATTTTTTAAGATGAAAGACAAACTTCTTGTCATCAACTATCTAGAGCATTCTGGGAAAGTCCAGAGTTTGTCCAGGGATGACTTCCTCTGTGTTCCAACTCTGCTCTGGGCATGGATGCTCACATGTGGGTGTGAGAGGCGGTCATTATAGCTGGGAAGGAGCCAAGAGCAGTTGGAGCAAGCATTTTCCCAACCACCCATGACTGTGCCCTACCATGCTCTCATAATGACACACTCTGTGCTGTGCAAATCCAAAAGACATGAACAGTAGAATGCTAATACTGGAGGATAAGAAGGGGGGAAGAAATCAGCTTCTAATGAACATAGACATCATTCCATGTGTTTTAAAATTGCACAAGGTTATGACCATTGGATTTTGGTATCAGATAAACCCACATGTCAGTTTGGAGTTTGGAACGCCACAGTTTAATGATTTTAGGCAAGTTAGTGAATCTTTATGAGACTAGACTTTATTTACCAACTGAGGAGAATAATACCTTATTAAAATAAAATAACAATACATACATAAGACTCTTAGCATAATGCTTAGAACATTAAAAGCACTTACACTTATAAATAAAGGGTGGAAAGTGTGTAGTTAGGGGCTGCAGAATAGAACAAATATTTTATGCTTATAAACAATTCATAGACATTCTGATACTATGAAAATAAGAAATATGATATTCATTTATCTACTATATTCAATTTGAGCATGTTAACTCATAATAGTCTCAAAAAATCTTTGTGAAGTAAGAAAATGAATTACCAACACTTACAAAATGAAGACTGCGACTAAAATAATTTTTTTAACTTATCAAAGTTCACTAACCTAACAAGTTTAGAGCCTATTTTGTGCCAGGTAGTCATCTAGGTGTTCAATACACAGGAGTCAATACCTAAGACAGAATGAAGGCAACCGGCCTAGTTTTTTACCCTGAGCTATTTTTCATTCCAAAGCTTCTTTTCCTTTCATATGCTATTTCTAATTTGAAACAGCTAAATTGAATGCCCTTTTCCCTGGTGGTGAACAACAAAGAGAATTCTAAAAGGTAGCCTCAGCTTTTATCATCATAAAATATCAAAACCACAGATTGGGTGGGTTTAGTGCACAAACCCCAGAAGAAAGCTAATGAAACCAGAATCTTGAATATTGTCACATATATATTTAGCTATAACTGACCAACAGTAAATGTTGATTTTATGTAAGCAATCAAGCTAAAATAATTATATTATTTTAATGTTGGTAAGGATTCAAGTTAAAAGTTAATTAAATATCTCACACATTCAACAAAGATTTATCAAACACTTTCTAAGTGGCAAAGAAGGGTAAGGATAAGCAAGACAAATGTGTGACTGAAGTGTAGAGTCTTTTGTGAAATGTAAGTAAGTGGGCGATGAGGATAGTGTCATAGGTGTCATGATGGGTGTAATCAGTATATTGTGAGAGTAGACACAGTCATAAGAATGCAACCTCATGGACTTGGAGAGTCATGAAAATTTCCTTAGAGAATGGGGTGTCCATACTAAGACCAGAAGAGTCTAGAGTTTTGAAAATCAACTGGACTGGACCATGGAGTGCCTGGATATTTGATTACATTTTATTCAGGGTGTGTCTGAGAGTGTACTTGGATGAGAAGAACACTTGAATCTGTAGAATGACTACAACCGATTACCCTCCCAGTATGGGTGGATGTCATCCAATCCACTGACGACCTGAATAGAACAAAAAAGGTGAAGTACAGAAGAATTCACTCTGTTGCTTTAGGCTCTTGGAGTAGGAATGAAATGGAACCATTAGTTCTCTGTGTCTCCATCATGACCACTATAGATCTTGGGAATTCCTAGCCTTCAGGATCATGTAAGCCAATTCCTTATAATAAATCTGTATTTGCCACTATTATATCTACACACACACACACACAAGGATGAATAATAAATATGGTGTACAGAGAGAATGGTCTCAGGAAAAGAAAATGGTGGGGCAAAATCTCTGAAGCAGGACAGTGAATTAGCACTTCCAGGAACTGGAAGAGGTTCAGTGGAGCTATACCAGAAAAGGCTGGAGACGAAGAACAGACAGATGGAACTGGAGTAGACAGCTGAAACCAGATCGTGATGGTAACTGTTTTAATTTTAATTTTAGGGCAAAGGAAAACCTGCCTCATTTTAATCAGTAGAGTGGCATGATATAAACAGCTCTACTCGTAGCTATATAAGAATCAGGCAAACCAAAAAGGATGATGTAGCTGTAGGTTGGGTAAATGATGCTGATGACCTAAAGTGGTAGGGCCATGAGATGGACACCAGGAAATGGATTCAGTTAAGGCAGCAGAATTCGGAAGATTCAGTGATTGTGTATGAGGGCTACTCATAGAAAAGGAGGCATTTAGACGATTCCCAGTAAGAAGATAAGCCACGATGAGCGGTGGTGCTTCCTTTCCATATGCGTAGAGGAAAATCAATGAGTTCAACTCCATAACCATAGCTTAAATGTCACCACAACTTTTAACTCCAGATGAAATTTTAAATTCCTATTTCAATAAACATGATATCATTCATAAAAAACTGCATTTTGTTGGTAATCATACAGGATATTTCATGCTTCAAGGTACATTCAATTACCGTTAATTGGTCAAACACTAATATGTACTATTAATACAATGGACTAGTCAAAGGGTCAAAGAATGAATCTAAAAATATCAATATTATAAGAATCCATTAGAAAGTTTATATTGCTCTTCAAAATTGTCTTTTCTAAATACTAGATAGATATTTTTGTCCTTTCAAATTTTTCCCTCCTATTTAAATACTACATCTTTTTCTTCCACTTTACCTATTTTTCACTCTTTACCTTTAGGAAGCATACTGAAAGGGACATTAAAAAGCCAGTTTCTAGACAAGAACACTCTTAGCATATATTTAGAAGAGAACAATGAATATAGTTGCTATTGAAAGCATAAAGAACTTCATGGGAAATGGAATAAGGAAAAGTCCAGTGGAAATGTAAAGGTAATAATTTTAAGAATAGCTAATATTTTTTGAGTGAAGCTGTATGATAGACATTCTGCAAAATACTTTATTTCATAGTTAAAACCAAAAATCTGAATAATACAACAGGTATTACTGAAGAAATAGTGTACAGAAATAAAGAGAAAGGAAATAGCATTTATTGAACACTAATATTATGTCAGAATCTTTGCATATATTACTAAATTTAACATTGTCAGGTGAAACTGGAAATTCAAAGACGTATCTGTTTGGCCACCAATACCTCATGCTTTCCCCCAAATTGTGCTGCTTTTATCTAGTTCTTATGGCCTCATGAGAGCAAGAGTGACTCTGGTCCTAGGCTGCTCAAAACCATGCTCCTGAGGAGAACATTAAGAGAGAAAAAAGCTTTTGTTAATACAAAAAAGAAAAAAGGTTTGGTTTTTTTTAAATAAAGAAGGCAAATATTTCAGAACTGATGGCATAATAAAGGAAAACAAAAAAGGGTATGGTAAATGATCCTGTTTATAGATATCCACATTAAGAACCAAGGATGAGTTGTCAGTAGTGAAAAATGAGGTGCTATTATTTTGAACTGAGAGTAAATGTATTCATACAAATAGGGACATGGAAAGCCATACTTTTTATTTTTATTTATTTATTTTTTTTAGATAGAGTCTTGCTCTGTCACCCAGACCGGCATAATGGTGTAATGATAGCTCACACAACCCACAACTCCTGGACACGAGGAATCTTCCTATCTCAACCTTCCAAGCAGCTGGCACTAGGAGCACAGGCCACCATCCTCAGGTGATTTTTCTGTTTTTGGTAGAAATGGATTTTGCTTTCTTAGGCTAGTCTCAAATCCTTGGCCTCAAGCAATCTTACCCCCTTGGCCTCCCAAAGTGTCAGTATTATAGGCATAAGCCACTAAACTGGGTCATTATTTCTGAGCAAACCAGGGTCTACAAAAGAGAAGAACCTAGGAGTCACATTCCTAGCTAGCCATTTTTCAAGAGAGTCAAATACTGTTAATATTATGAAATACTGAAACTTTCAATAAAATATTCCAATTTTAAATGATCTAATGTATATTTGAACCATATGTATATATGCTTATGTTTAGTCTCATTTAAAGACTAAATAGTTGTTGAACTTGCTCTAAAATAAAATATATATACAAAGTGTGTCCCCCAAAATGTATACGCATTCTACTCAAGTCACATTTGACTTCTGCAATTCCCAGAGGTGCTCAATGTGATTGTATTCATCTTTTGCTATTGGTATAATGAGCATTGCAAATTTACTACATCTTTTCCTTTCTTAAAATATGTACACATCATTTGGCATCGTGTGTTGGGGTGTGTGTGCGTGTGTAAAATCAGGGGAAGACCAAGTCTTGTTTTATACTCACATAAAAATAAACCACAAAGATACAGTTCCAAGATTCTGAGGAAACAGACAAATAAGAGGGTCACTAAGAACCAATTTCTGTTTTGTACGTAAATCAAGAAAAATTCAATCTTTAAATCCACTATTTTGTGGTAGGATTCTTAAGAGGAGAGATTATTCCAATTTCATTTAATGTTACTGGATTTTTCACAGATGTTCCATAGCACAAATGCCAAGGCCAAGACCATTTCCACAATGGTTGTATACAGAAAGGGGTATTGAACATTAAGGGTAGAGAAAGAGATGAATGGAATTTCTCATCAATGTTAGCTATATACCCTGGAATTTTTGTCAGGGTCTGCCTTTCAAAGGATAACTGGGAGAGCACAGGCACGTCATTGAGTCATTATTCTTTCATGGGGACAGAGAGGGATAAATTGTAACACCAACCTGAACGTCTCTCATCCTATTATAGTCACAATAAGGTTACCATTGAGATTTAATTTTAAAAGATAGAAATTGAAAAATCAAAGGACAAGAAAAGAAATTTTACTTGACTCTTAATCATTCAGAGAGCAGCAGCACGGTGTTAAAAAAGAGCAAAAGACAGGACTAGTTTGAGCTGGTTCTCTGAACTGACTTTTAGTATATAAAAATCATAGCCACACAACAACCTACTACCCCAAGATACGTTAAGAAAAGGAAGAAAAGTTGAAGAAAAGGAGTCATTAACGGTTAGACTATTAAATTGCCACATACTCTTCCATTATTCCATTAATTACCTCTAAGTGTATAAGAGCTTCATTTAACTATCCTTAAATTTATAATCTTACTTGAATAAGACTTTTTAAAATGCAAAAATAAAACATCAATTTTTTCAAGGTTGTTTTAGTTTTTGTTATAGAAACACAAAGCCCAAAGTTATTTATAATAGAGAAAAGATTTAAATAGCCATACCTCTCGACATTTTTGAAAATACAGAGCTGCATACATTTTATATATGAATTAATATCCATCCTAGCTTTCCCTCGTTTTAATGCTTTCCATGTTACTTTCCTGACCAGCTAATTCAAATGCCTAGGTTTTATTGTTTTTGTATGAAAGATCTCCTGATACTGTGCTTTTGACTTAATGACATGCAGAGCACACAGCCTCAAAAAACAAAAGAAAAAGAAAGAAAGAATGTCAAAGAACATGATGTCATAAAATCAAAGTTTAATATCCTTATGATAATTTCAAAATGTTAAACCTCATGGAATTTGCCGTAACTCTGATAATTTAACCTTGTGAACTAGAAGAGTATTTTTATAACAATTTTGAAACATACATAAATGTGAACAAATTAGTATAATATGTGTCTGTTTTATCTACTACTTAGCTTAATAATTTCAACATTTACCATTTTCATCCTCTTTTCATTATATACCTTTATAAAAAATAAACTCTGACTACAAACCACTATTTTATTTTATATTATGATTTAGTTTAAACTGGATCCCATAGCCAAATTGTTTAATGAAAGAAAAATTATACACACACATACATACACACAACTGTGTATCTGTGTGTCTATATGCACATTTTGTGTATGTAAATGTACATATACACTGTACCCTTTTTCTTAAAGAATGAAATACTTAATAACTACTGAATTTCATCAAAAATCTCATTACTAGAATTCCAGTTATGAGTCTGCAAGTATACCAAATTATTACCATTTGAGATCTTGCTATAAAAAGGTTGATTGTTCTTATATTAAAAGATGCAAACAAATTGTTTAAATGTCTAGAATATATGTGCAACTAACAGCATAAGTTAATGACAAAAAACAGTTACAATTACTATTGAAAATTAAATCTTTTTAAATTTTAATTTCAGTGTGTGGTAAGGAGATTTCTTCAGAAAGATGGGAGAAATTTCTGTGAACCTTTCAGTTAGTCGTGTGGGACTTGAATGTCTATGTAAATGTGTAAGCTTGATATTCAGGACATGAAACAAATCACTGAATAAGTATTCCAAATATAAGGACAGTAAAGAACATTCTTTTCAGATTAGAAGAAAATATTTCAATTTAAAATCTCATTACAGTTGAGAACTGGATTAAAAATGAACTAATTTTTTGTGTTGCAGCAACCACAAAGTTAGTGACTTAAAACAATACAAATGTATTTTCCCACAGTCTTCATAGCAAGACTGATAAAATCTCTCTCTTACAACGGTCAAAAAAGGTTCTCTGATTTTAAGGACTCATGATAACACCGTGTCCCATGGATAATCAAAGATAACTCTCCCTCTCTCAAGGTTCACCACCTTAATCACATATGCAAAGTCCCTTTTTCCATGTCAGGTAACTAATTCACAGGTTTAGGGTATTAGAGTGCAGACATATTTGGAAGACCATTGTTTAGCGTAAGACATAATTTCAAAAACAGCAGGAAATTGTCTACCTCCAAATTTCTAACTAAAGAAAATCACCCTGCATTGCATACAAATTTAAAATAATAACCTCTAAAATGCTGAGCCACTAAAGATTAGAAAGAACAATTTAGAAAAAAATTCTGATTTCATGGAAAGATTTTTTTACTCTGTCTATTTGTTCATTTATTTATCCATCTAATAAGTGTTTATTATGTGACAGCCACTGTACCAGATGATAGGGAAGCAACTATAAATAAGAAAGGCTTCAGTCTACTTGGTCTGGAATTTAAGCATAGAGCTTTGTACATGTATGCAACAAATGATTGTGTAATATTAAGTAATATGAATGTTTGCAATGAAGGAAAACATTGGAGTTTTTTTAGGGCACACATAAACAAACTAAGAGAAAATGTGATATCTATGAAAACCTTGAGGAAGCAGCATTAAGTTAAGAAATGAAAGACAAAGAGGAGTTTACCAAAGGGTTGGTGACAAGGGAATTAAGAAACTGAGAATAAAAAGTTGGCACGCAAGACAGAGAGGACAGAGAAAACAGCAAGTGAACAAGCTCTGTGGTGTGATGGAAGAGTAAGTACAGGACAAGAGAAAGAATACAAGGACAAGGCTTCCCCTGGTATTCGCAAAGTCCAGGGAACAGCACCAGTGCAGACCCTCAACCATTTTTGCCTCCGCCCACTGCAGACTTCACACATACATCTTATGAACACCCCAGTCTACCTAAATTCCATCCATACTCCCCAAAATAGTCACACTTTCCAATTAGTGCAGAGGGGTGTACACAGTGGTGACTTGACCAGGCAGACTTAGAAATGAGTTCCCAAAAGGTCCCAGAAGTAGGTCAGGCCTATTTGCTCAGACTGGAGTGGGGGTTCCATGTAGATGCATCCTCTTGACCTAAAGATTCCTTGCCACATGAGGAAGGGCAAGGCTGAAGCAAAGTCATCATTTATCATGATGCAAATCACAACTCTTGCAAATTCAGAAATTAAATTAAAACATTTTTTTTGTTTTCATAAAATGTGGCTTAAAGAAAACAAAACTTATGTTGTCAATATTGAATGTGATATGCTGATTTGCTAAACCAGAATTCTACCTTAAGTCAGTGATAGGCTTTTTGCCAGAGTGGAAGCTTAATAAATAGCTATTGATTGAGTCATTATTAGTAAAAATTAAATGGGCATATGTGAAACTTCATGAAGATAGTCCACTACTATAATTACTAAGGGGTATGTATCACGACCTGCTGACCTCTGTATTATGATAGAAGCTAGTGGTGTCTCCAGCAAGTTATATGCAAGTAATAAATGTGTGTCAAATTCAATTGACTAAAACTATCCAACCAAAGACAACTTTTCTCCAATTTTAGTTCATTGCTAATTATTCAATGAAAGCTACTCTTAAATTTGGGGTGTCCTCTTTCAGCATAGGAATCTCTTCTGAAACATTCCCTGGTTTTAAGTTCTCACCTACATCATTCCTACATCATTCAGTTTGCTCCCCAAGACCTCACTGTCTATAACTGACTTTAATCTGATTCAACTTCCATAATATTTTTCATGGGGATTGAATTCACACTAACTTTCTCATGATAATTCTAAAAACTATTTAATCTTATAGAAAACAGAAAGACATATGTATACCCTATCAAATTAGATGTCCTAACTTAACTATTTACATTATTCTCTGCTATTATTCACTTTGCATATTTTCTTCCATAGTTTGAATATATACTTATGATCCCCAGGGTCATCTTCACTACCCATTGTCATGAGAACATTTAGAAATCATAAAGGTCTTAAATTACACACTTCTTTAATCACATTAAGTATCATTTTTATTTTAATAACTTTTCATGGAAACCAATCTATGAAATATATTTATATTGCTCATTATAAAAATAGCACTTGCTCTTTGAGAAAAAAATTATAAATATGAATAGTAACTTAAAATCTTCATTGAATATCCTTTCAGAACTTTTTCTTTGATATTCAAAATGAAATTTTTTATTTTATTTTGATTACAATGGAATTTTGATTAAAGTTTCATATTACCTTAAATCAAAAGAAGATAAATGCAGGGCAAGTTCAAACCAGACAAAACCAAGATAATAGAAAAACACTGCCCTTTCCTTCGATATCCCTCCCCTTGTTTAGCTTGTTACTTAAAAGTAAAGTCAACAGGAAACAGAGGACTGCCTTATAAAAAAAATACTAATTAACGCAAGTGACCTTAGACAATAATTCAAACTCACATGAAGTAACAAAAAATTCCAGTAAAGCTTATTATGTAATATTAAAAACACTGTAAATGCATACTTACTCTTCTTTCTTCAATCAAGAAGAAATTACAGAAAACAATATATTTATAATTATATCACATACTCTATAACACATATGAATACATTTTAATTTAACAGGAGACAAATAAGCTAACTGAGACTAAGAAAATGACCCGAGATGACAGGTCAAGTCCACAGAAATAATGAATTAGAAATATTAAAAAGCTTAATATAATATCTCCATAATTATATACTATACCTTATTTCTTCTGTCATTTTTTTGTTTATAGGTTACAACATATATAGTTCTAATATGAATAATGATAATACAACTAGAATTATTTTATATAAATCTGAAATAGATTCTAAGAAGTTGAAATGTGTGAAGCCCCAGAACAAGCAATAAAAAATTGTAAAATTATTGTTAAAAACTAAAATGTTATACTAAAAAAATTTATTTAATGCTAAAGAAACTTATTAATAATATAGGAAGAATAAAAAAAGAAATAAGATAAGAGAAATATAAAAAGAAAAGTATAAATGGCAGACACATAAGCTGAGCTATCTCAGATTAACCAATTTAGTAAAAGGGAAAGATTATAAAATGGTTAAGAAAAATCAAAATCTTTAGATATAAAGAGACACCTTAGATATAAAGACAAATAGGTTGATAGCAATAAAATAGAAAACATATATCATAAAAACAAAAATCATAGAAGGCTATAGATACTAAAATATCAGACAAAATAGACATTAAAACAGAAAATATCACTAGAGTTAAACAGAAAAATTTTAAAGTACATGGAAAAGTAAAATAAAATAAGAAAATTATTAGTCCACCAGGAAAATATAAAAATATACATGTATTACAGACTTGACAACCACATAGCAAAATACACATATTTGTACCTAACAATAGATTCATTATACCTCAAGCAAAATTTGCAAAAATTGAAGGGATATATTGAAAAATCATTAATAATTAATGAAATAGAGAATGGAAAAATGATAGAGATTATCAATGAAGCAAAAACATATCTTTGATAAGATTTTAAAAGTAACAAAAATTTAAGTAAACCAAGAAAAAAATAGAAAGCTCAAGTTATTACATCAGTAATAGGAATAACCCTACTGACTTTACATAAATACAAAAGTTTATAAGTGAATGCTATTAACAACTATATGGCATTAAACTAGACAAATTGCTAGAAAGCCACACTACCAAACTGACTCAAGAAACAATAAAAAATCAGAATATACTATAACAAATAAAGAGATTGAATAGGTGATCAAAAACTTATGAAAAAGTGGAAATTAGGTCCACATGTCTTCCCTGGTGAATTTTACCAAAGAAAATATTAATAGCAATTTTTCACATTCTTTACCACAACCAAAAAGGCATACTTCCCAATTTATGGTATTATCCTGATACCAAAAATCAAGAAAGGAAAACTATAAATCAGCATCTTTCATGAATATACAACCAACGGCCTCAACAAATTTTCAGCAAACTGAATCCAGCTTATAAACCTATATGTGAATAGAATTATGTATCATTCCCAAGTCAGGTTTATCCTAGGAATTTTCATTTCTTTCAATATTTGAAAATTAGTTAGTTTAATACATTCTAACAGTAAAAAAAAAAAAAAGAAAGGACAAAACCCATGCTATTTCTCAATAGAAATAGTAAAAGCATTTCCCAAAATCCAACATTCATCGAATTGAGAAGAAACTTCCTCAACCTGATAATGGGTATCTAAACAAACACACACACACACACACACACATATAAAAAACCCACACAATTAACATTGCATTTAATGGTAAAAAATTGAACGTTTTCTTCCTATGATTGGAAACAAAGATTTGTTCCTACCCCTTCTGCTGAACATTGTATGGGAGGTTTTTACCTAGCTGAGCAAGTAGGTAAGAAAGACAAAATAGAAAACATGTAGAATGGAAAGGAAAAGGCAAAATTATCTTTATTTTTAGCTGATGTGATATTTATATATGGAGAAAATTCCTAAGGAACTCCCCAAAATTATTAAAACTAATAAATGAATTCATCAAAGTTACAAGGAACAAGATCAAATTAAAAATCAATTGTATTCATATTGTATATAATTCAGATTATCTACCAATTGTATCTATATATACTAGCAATGGATAAGTCAGAAACAAAATTTAAAAAGTTATCATTAACAATAGTATCAATAAAATAAACAAAATATAGAGAGATAAATTTCACAAAAATTATAAAACTCATACCCTGAAATCTAAAAACAGAAAAGTAGTAGAAATAAATTATAGACAATATGTATAAATGGAAAGTCATCTGTATCTAAGACTCACAAAGAAAGCTCAATATTATTAAACGTCACTGCTTCTCACGTTGATCTTCATATTCCACACACTCACTATCAAAAGGCTAGCTGGAAGTTTTTGCAGAAATTAACAAGTTTATTCTAAAATATACATGGGAATTCCAGGGACCCAAAATAGTTGAAACAACATAGAAAAATAATCACAGTTAGAGGACTCATATTTCCAGATTTCATGATGTTTTACAAGGTTTCAGTTATCCAGATGGAGATCCATGGAAAGTGTTTAAGTCCAGACATAAACCCTCATATTGTTGATTTATTGATTTTTAAAAGAGGTACCAAACTAGTCAATGTAGAAAGAATTGCTTTTTAAACAGACAGTGCCAGGACAATTAAATATCTGTATGCAAAAAAAGTAAATTTGGACCATATAAGAAAATTAAGTTGAAATGGGTTATAGAACTAATTGCAAGAGCTACAACACTAATATTCTAAAAACATTGTAGTAAATCTTCATGACTATGGATTAGGCAATGGACTTTTAGCTCCTATAGCCAAAATCTCAGCAACAGTAGAAAAAAATAGATGAACTAGATTTCATCAAAATGTTTAATGTACGCTTTACGGAACACCATCAAGAAAGTGAAAATACAAAACCATAGGATAGGAGAAGACATTTGCAAGTCTTATATCACATAAAGGACTTGAACCCACAATATATATAAAAAACTCTCACAACTAAATATTTTTTAAAAATTTACCATAGACAAAAATAAATATCATATCAAATTTATCATATTCTATTGACCATCTACAAAAAGTGCCATGAACATACTAATAGATGTACCTTCACTAGTGATCACAGAAATGAAAACCAATACCACAGTAAGGTGCCACTTTACATCTACTCTATTGGCTGCGATTAGAACAAGAAAGATAATAACAAGTGTTGATGAGGATGCAGAAGAATCAGAAATCTTGCATACTGCTAGTGAGTATGTAAAACACTGTAGCCATTTTATTTTATTTTATTTTTATTGTTTGGGATCCATTGAGTATACAAAGAATTAGATTACACTGATTGCATTTGTTAGGTAAAGTTCCTTTTATAATTGTGTCCCACCCCCACTACTAGAGCCATTTTAGAAAACAGTCTGGCTGTCCCTCAAATTGTTAAACTATTTGAGTTAGAGTAATCACATACTTAAAAAGTCATTAAATTAAACTTGTGGCCAAGTATACTACACTATTAGCCAAGAAAAATAAAAGCATACATCTACAAAAAAAAAACTTGCACAGGAACATTGATAGCAATATTATTCATAATAGTCAAAATGTCATAACAACCTAAACGTCCATCAATTAATAAATAGTGAAATTTGGTTTATCGATATAGCAGAATATTATATGGGAATAAAAAAATAATTAATTGCTGATATATACTATAACATAGATGAAGGTTAAAATCATCTGTGGAAGATCAGTTACAATAGATAAAATGCTGTATGATTATATTTATACGAAATGCCCATGAGGGGCAAATTTTAGAGACAGAGATATGTTCCTGGTTGCCTAAGGTTAAAGTTATGTGGGATGAGGGAGACTATTAATGGCACAGAGTTGCTTTATATATTAATAAAAATGCCCTGAAGTTAGATTATGATAATTATTGCTCAACTGCAAATATACTAATATTCACTGATCTGTACACTTTAAATGGGTGAATTATATAGTCTTTAAATTACTTCTTAGTACATTTATTTCAAAAGGTAAATACTACAGCTTTATACATACTGCTTTCTAATTATCGTTCCTTCTATTACTTTTTATCTTACTATGTTTGCTAGGATCACTAACCTAATATTAAATAGTGTCATGGTGTCATATTTGTCCCATTCCTCACAGTATAATAGGAGAGTTTCTGGCCCTTCATCATGAAGTATTGAATGTGCCACAGAGTTTGGAAGTACTAACTCAGATACACGAGTTACCTCTCCCCAAAGAATTTTCACACCGCTCAGCTTTGAATAATGTCTTCTTCTTTGAGTTCCTTTAGTGTTTATTGTCTGTCTCACAAGTGTAAAGATAATCTTTCTAACATTGCTCAACACTAAACAACCTTCTATGAGTGAAATGCATGCTCATAAACCTTCCCAGACCACACCAGCACAGAAATTCCCAACTAGTCATTTAGCATTGAGCTTTTGCATGAATATTAATAGCTATAAAACAGTATTTGCATGATAGTGAACTTATATGTTATGTATCTTTTGTGACTGGATCTTATTTCTCTGAGTAAGCTCTTGGTGCACAGGGAGTATGTTTATTTGTATTTCCAGAAAGTTTTATACATAAGTCCTCAATAAATATTGGTCAAATTTATATAAAGATTGTACTGTATCATCACCCCTGTGTTTTAAGTTATATCTGGCATGTCTTCTTTTGGGTCTCTAGAGAACACAAATCTTTCTCAAAGCTAAGGGAATATGAATTAAGAGCCTTGGATTTGTCAGCATGAGCTTGGGATGGGAGAGTTCACTGTACCTACCTCTTAGTACAACTGCAAAGTTAGCAGTAAAATAGTCTAGGTTAGCGGTTTTCAACCTGTGGGGTTGCGATCCACAGGAACATTAGGAAGGTTGAGAACCACTGGTCTAGGTGGTGAGGGCCTACAAAATGCTAGGGCTTCTGGGAATGAGGCATGCCCTTATATTCTTTGTTATCCTTCTACTTTTTATTAATTTGACCATTCTGTTTTAATGATCAACTGCTTCAGTGCCAATTTTGTGCAATCACAAAATCAAAGCAATTTTTAGAAGCTACCTTTGAGGTAATTCAGGCTTATCCTTCTCATTTTGAAGGTGAACAAAGAAAAGAATAAAATGTCCAACAAATCCTTGCAGTAGACTGGTATTGGTCTAGTAGTTACACATTTACAGTTGTGTTCTATTAATTGGGGAACTCAACAATAAGTTACCTACTTTGCTTTCTGTATTCTCACACAAGACCTTTCACTTAATGGACTGGTTTGTGAGACATGAATTGTTGCTATTCCTTGGGCGGCAGAGATGAAAATATCCACGTTTTATCAATAAGAATTATAGAACTAGATTTTTCAACTCTGCCAGTATCATCATAAAAATGTGAATAACATCTTCAGATCAAACAGTACATAAAAGAAACTTTAGCAATAAAAATTAATAGCATATCCATTTACTACCTTATGGTCTGCTGCTTATTGAATTAGTCCAGTTGCCGAGGATAAAATCATAAAGCTTTCTGAAGACAAATAACATAAAAACGTGTTTGTTTATGATCTTTCAATACCAGTAGAGGAATCAAATTTGTGATTTGAAACCATTTTTCAAAAACATAACAGAATACAGACTAAAAAACAATTTACCTTTGCTCAGTAGGATATGTGAAGACTGCAGAAATAAAGCAAAGAAACTCTCCACTATGCACAGGTGAAAGAAAATCCTTGTCATATCCCAACAGTGAAAGGAAATGAGGAAGGATAATTAATAACTCTGTTGGCAGGGCAAAATAAACCTTGAAATCTAAACAATCGTCCATCACACAGAAAGCACATGAATCTATTACCTCACTGCATTTTAATTCTGGATTCAAATTTCTACAGTACTGTGGAACTCTATTTAAATGTGTGTGAATATTTTTTGGTATTAAAAGTGGAATTGTGAAAATTGTTAGTAAAATAAATACCTAACATCTCCTATTGCTCGTAAGTACATATAAATCTTTTAGCTCTCTGGGCATTTCCTAAATCAACATTGCTCACACACTGTGTGGCACACAATTATAGTCGTGAGTCAAGTTTCTAGCTACATAAACTAAATATAATAGTTAACTGGAATGCCTATTTTTAGATTATTATGCCTGTCATTAAACCAACGACCACCAAGCACAATCAAAAATATCCTCCTCTACAATCTTTCACCTGAGTAATAAACTCTCAGATATTTTTCTTTTTTATCTTTTGGTTACAGTTTTGTGGATGAAAAATTGTGCTCTTTCTAAAACAGGATACTTGTATTACATTTGGGATTGCTCAGATTTTAATATTCATTTTTCCTAATGGGCTTATGCAAAGAATTTGTGACTAAGACCCCAAAGGCAAATACAGTAATAACAAAAATAAGCAAATGAGACTTAGTTAAATTAAAAAGCTTCTGCACAGCAAAGGAAATAATCAACAGAGTAAACAGACACCTACAAAATAGGAGAAAATATTTACAAACTATACCACTGACAAAGAACTAATATCCATAATCTACAAAAAAAAACTTCAAACAAATCAGCAAAGAGAAAAAAACACATCAAAAATGGGCAAGATGAGAACAGAATGTTTTTAAGAGAAGACAGATAAATGGCCAACAAACCTGTGAAAAAATATTCAACATTACTAATCACCAGGGAACGGCAAATAAAACCACAATGAAATAACACCTTACTCCTGTCAAAATAGCCATTACTTAGAAGTTAAAAAAAAAATAACAGATGCCGGCATGGAGGCAGAGAAAAAGGGACAGTAATACACTGTCTGTGGGACTGCAAACTAGTACATCCTCTATGGAAAACAGTGTGGAGATTCATCAGAGGGCTAAAAGTCGACCTACCATTTAATCCAGCGATTTCACCACAGGCTAGCTACCTAATGGGAATACATATTTTGATTAACAACTAGTGTTTCTCCCACAATTATAACTTATATCTTTGGGGTTTTTAATTTGATGAAAAATTAGTGTTTATATTCTAACGTCTGAATAATTTTGTCATGAAAAAAATCAGAATACTTTTTCTGTTGTAATGTATTTTAGTGATGCATCATACCCAGGTTTTAAAGAAGAGAACTTGACTCAAAGGAGTTATGACTTAATATGAAGTCATATGCCTACCTCTTTTTTTAACTATCAGTTTATCTGTTTCATGAAAAGATTTCAGTTTCCTCAATGAAATATAAAGAATACTAACAAAGTAATTTCTACTTTGTAACAATTTGCTGTGGAAGTTGTAAATATATTGTGGAAATATTTGGTGTGAGAATGTGACCAATTTTCAGACACATAATAGGTGCTCAATTACTTTTTGAAAAACATTTGCTCTGCCAAAGATGCTCTTAAGGGGAAAAAAAAAAAGTCACACCCTGAGACAAAACATTTGCAAATGACATATCTGACAAAGGATGTATAACCAGAATATAGAAAGAAAGACATGAAACTATAAAAATTCTAGAAGAAAGTGCGGGGAACACTCTTGAAAATATTGGCCTGGGCGAATACTTCATGAAGAGGACCCCCAAAGCAATGGAAGCAGTATCAAAAATACACTACTGGGATCTGATGAAAGTAAAAAGCTTCTGCACTGCTAAGAACATAGTAAATATCGCTAGCAGACAGCCCTCAGGATGGGAAAAAATATTTGCAAGTTATGCCTTCGACAAAGGCTTAATAACCAGAATACATAGAGAACTTCAACGTAATTGCAAGAAAAAAACCAAGAGATCCCATCTCAGGATGGGCAAAAGACCTGAAAAGAAACCTCTGTAAAGAAGACAAGTGCACGGCCTTCAAACACATGAAGAAATGCTCATTATCCTTAATCATCAGAGAAATGCAAATCAAAACTACCTTGAGATATCATCTAACTCCAGTAAGATTAGCCCACATGATGAAATCCCAAAACCAGAGA
>CAUYON010054568.1:0-26381 GCA_963573935.1 Arctocebus calabarensis
AGTCTCTTACCTCTGCCTGGAACTACAGGCGCCCGCCACAACACTCGGCCATTTTTTGGTTGCAGCCGTCATTGTTGTTTGGCAGGCCTGGGCTGGATTTGAACCCGCCAGCTCAGGTGTACGTGGCTGGCATCTTAGCCCGTTGAGCCACAGGCGCCAAGCCAACATCTTTAGAATTAATAAGCTAATTAATATTTCTTCTTCTTCTGGTTCTCACCAACTATATCCAGGTTTTAATCAACAAACATAATTTTTCTTTGCCTAGTATTAGTAAATGCTATTAGCAAAATAATATTAAAGCCGCACTTCAGGGCCTTAAAGATTTTAAGAAAAATTTGCAAACCAGCTATAAGATTTAGGATTACAGTGCCATGTTACATAAGCAATAAACTTCTCTCTTTTTAGGACTACATTGTGATCTAAAAACAACCCCGTGTTTTCTAATTGTTGAAGTTCAGGTTGTGTGCAATGAGGTAATTTTAATTTAGATGTGCCTTACTGACTTTTTGCTGTTGTGCTATCCAATGTTCTGGACTAGATTTGTTGAAACAAGCCAATTTTCCCATTCTATGACCCTTCTGATTATGAATCTCTCTGGTAATACATAGCTAGTTCACCATCCCTAAATTTCCCTGTCTCTCTTGTCATCACAATCAGGTTGTATGTCCCATTTGACAAAAAAGGAAATAGAGAATCCGCATTCCTCAAAACGACAACCACCACCTAACAAATGTCTGCTTGACGTAGAGGATCTTTAACGATCACTATGCTGCACGAAGAGTCTAACGTGAAAAGAAAGATGAAGTTTATACCGAAGAATAATACAGTAAAAAAGGAATTGCTGAGGACAAATTTCCTCGGAATAGTCACTTGTTCATATCGTCATACACATATCATCATATTAATCTGAAATTATAAAAAATACTAAGCTCATTTTTGAAAGGTATAAAGATCTACCAAATATTTTTAAGTAGGGTAGCAAACCACTGATGTCTATAATTTTTAGAAGGTAAATATGTTGGTCCCAGCATAGAATAAGTATGTTGAGGTTCAGGGAGGGTATATTTATGAGGCCCAGGGACAGGAGAACAACTGGGAGGCCACATAATACCTAAGTTAGATGATGAAGACCTGAAATAGACCAAAGGCAAAGGGAATGGAAAAGAAGGGATTTATTGAAGATATATATTTTTTAAATGTGGTGATACGGGATATCAGCCAAGAGAAAGTAGAAAGAATCAAAGTCAATAGCTGAAAATGATGGATGGTAGTGGGTGGATTAGAGATTAAAGAGATTAATTACCAAGAAGAGGGACTAGCTAGGGCCAGATAAAAGAACTGTTAAGTATTGTTGACAGCTCAAAGTCTAAAAACATGAATCTTTTAAGCAACACGCATATGCATTTTTTCCCAAAATGTCTAAATAAATCAAGTCACAATTACAAAATAAAAATTTTTTTTTAAAACTTTAAAACTAACTGAAATCATTAATGATATCAGCAGACTATCTGATATCTTCTCTAGAATGAACAGCATCTATAAAAAATACTATAAAAGCAGCAGAGTGAATTCCATATCTGGTAACAGCAATTAGATAATCTGGACTAACACACCCAGTCAGGTAAATGGGATATTTTAAATATAAAAACAGCAAAGAGCTAATAAGATGGGGAGGATTTAGCACATGGTAATTTAGGAGAAGACCAGAAGTCAGAGGGGTAAGCTCATTTAGAAGAGTTTTTGGCCTTGGGCGTATGACTATCAGGGGAAAAGATGGGAGAAACCAGGCAGCCTTATGCGTTTCACGGAAAGGTCAAAATCCTGCGCCCTCAGGTTGGGGCTTTAATTAAATGACCCAACATTAAGTTGTGATCAGGACTGGCCATACTTTCCTTCAGTGTAGGGGTGAACCTACCATTTCTCATATAGATTTTTAACCTTGCTTCTCATCACACAGGTGATTCAGGGAAACTTAGACACTGTACTTTGTCTAAGGTAATTCTGATGTGATATCATCTCCAGGTGCCAGGGAGAAGCAAAACAAAGTCTTCTCTGGAGGAAAACATTATCATTATTTAGGTCTCAATGTGAATTTTAATGTAATTTAAAAATATATTTCCAGCATATAGTCAAAAATATCCAAGCAACCAAGAAAATAAGACATCGTGAGCAAGAACTGGCAGGAACAGTAATGATACACAGAAACACATCCAGGAACACTCGAGATGTTATAATTATCAAACATATATTATGAAACTACACTTACTATGTCCAAAGAAATAAAAGCTAACCTGGACAATTTCCTCAGAGAACTAGAAACTATAAAAGTGACATCGTAGTAACAGAGAAATATTTGCCTCTTTTCCTGTCAACACTATTTGAGACGCATAGTTTAAAATTCTTACATTTTAGAATTTTAATTTGGTATTTTTTCATTTGTTTTCTTTTGCCACACTGAAAACAAAAACAAAATTCCCAATAAATCTAATATAATTTTGCTCTATCTTTACAGTTTGATTAGACATGGATTAAAGCCAATGTTATACCTACACATGTTTGTAAGAGTACCTGTGTGTGGTGAGCACACAGGGGCATGTGCTTAAGCTTCTTGGAACCATCTATGGTTTTCCTATTGCTGATCATTCAGGACACAGCTGGGTAGAACAATGTCAACAGGCATCCAATATGACCAGGGGAAAATTTACAAAGGTACCATTCACTTATAGGGAAATGAAAACTAGCTGCAAATGTTGCTACCTACAGGTTAATTATAATTATTATCAAAGGTTAATCATGATTTAACAAATAGCCAAAGTGTTTGAAGATTACCTATAGAAAAGGAAGTATTTCTGATGGACTTATAGTCCATTGGCTTCAAACCCTCTAGACTCAGATTCTTCCTTGAGGAAGAGGTCTTGACCAACAAACAATGGAGGGTAATGAGCAGTGATACTCATCTAGGGTCTGTGTGGAAGAGGAAGTCTGGGGGTGGGGGGAAGTGGGCAAGGAAAGATGGAGGGAGCGTTCAGATTAAGCTCTGCCAGCTTCACATTTTGTTTGGCTTCACTAGATTATTCATTAGTTGCAAAATCAAGTGACTCTGTCGATAAAATGCACTATTTTCCATTTTGAAAGAGTAATATAGTCTATTTCTTATCTTATAAAGCTGAGTGAAAGATCAGAGTAAGCCCTTCATTATTTAGACCTGGTTTTGCCAACGTAGTACAATAGAATCTGTTCTATTTGACAAAGCTGAAACTGGCCAGTTACACTTAACAACTGTTCAGCCCCACAGTCTGTAATAAGAGAGTCAGCAGATTTATTTTCCCCATATAAAGTAGAATTTCGAATTCACACCATGTACTCTATGACTATTATGGACAGTATTTATTCCGAAGGAATGCTGTGCGAGTTTAGAAAAGCGGTCTCTAAGGGCAGAGGGAGATGCTATTAGACAAAACAAGAAACAAAAACTATACATGGGCAAAACTTGAGAACTAAACTTGGTCATTCTTTCTTTTCAAAGAAAAAGGTTTTTAAATCCTTAACACAGTGTGACAATAGCAAATCAGACAGCCCTTCTTCTCCCTCCTCTCCTCTCAAGCTCTGTATAATCAGATCCCTTCCATTCACTTAGCAAATATCATCTTTGTAGGAGGAGGAAAACCTGCTTGGTTTTGATGAGGTAAGACCAAAAAATAACCTCTCTTAATATCTTAATAAATTGTCCTCTTCCATAGATACTGTCTGTTTTTTTCAGTTGAATTTTAGAAAGCATATCTTCGAGTGGCTCCATATGTACTTTTAAACCACCTTTCTTCTCCTTCCCCCCCTTTTTTCTTTTTTAATTTAGGAAGTGACTTAGTGCCATGCCAGGGAACCTGAACTTTATTTTGCAATAACGCAGTTCTACCCAATGGCATAATAGATGCAGTAACAATCGGTCTGTATTGTGACACAGGACTACTGAGTCAGTAAACTTGGGGCGCTTAAGTGAAGAGTAAATAGAGGAACACAGCAAGTAAGGATGAAGGTAAAACTAAAGATACAGGTCTGCAATGTCAATCTCACAAATAAGCTAAAATCTTCTATTTCTCTCTGCTGTACAAATTATAAAATGCCACTATTTCAAGAAAGGCAAGCAAACTACAACACTGAAATATCTTCATTATCACCTTTTCATTCACACACACACAAAAATTAAAATTCAACATTAACATTCCCAGAGAAGCGATGCACCCTAAAACCAATCTTTTCACTTACCCCAGCGTATGCAAACCATGATCTCTTAAGTCCTTTTAATCCCAGTATATCCAGAACATATATGACTCCTTAGCATGTTCATTTAAAGAAGAAACTTGAAACAAATTGTTGGTTATAGCAGATCATGATAGAACTCCCTGAAATTCTCGGGAGAGATACGTGTTTAAAGTCCAGCTTCTAGATCCTGGTGTATACTGTGTCTATCTTTAACTTGAAAATGATTTGGTTTCACATTCCATTGAAGTCCCACTGGCAGATGCCTTTGGTAAGCTCACCAATGGCAGGCTCTCACGCACCCTCCTCCACCCCTCCCTGACACTGAGCTTCCTGTTACATCTAATGCTGATTTACTCAGCTGTCTCTTTACCTGTGTCTGTGTGGGTAAAAGGAGATGCCTTCATTGATGGCTATTACGGCAACACTTGAAGCTGAACATCAGGCGGAGGACTCACCGTGTTTCCCTTGCCATCCCCTCCCCCTGCTTACTGCCAGAAACCAACTGACTTCCAAACTTGGCTGCCTGAAAAAGAATGTTCTCTGATTGGCATTCTGGAAGCAGAAAGCAAGGCAGCTCAAGTTTTGTACTGTTACTCAGCATGAAAAACTTCCCAGGTACTCAGAATACAAACGGGTAACATTGCTGGATTTTTTCCCCCCTTAACTTTAAGGAGAATCAAACAGATATTAAGAGGCATTAAAAGAGTTTTGTTATAGCAAAGTATTTATGTTTTAATAGCCACATACAATTTTACCCAGAATGGCTATGACTGCAATAGAAAAGTGACATGGCAAATTTTGTGTTAAAAGTTGAATGAGCTGGGAGCCGTTAGAGAAAAAAATAGCCATCCTGCCTGCTTGACAGTATTCTGGAGGGCAACTGCTGAAATCTGCATATTTTCTGTGAGGGAAAAACTTGCTTGTAGGCATTGTGGAAAACTGATTTCAAATGATCTATATTTTATATTCTAAACAATAAGAGAGTGTAAAATACACTTTTCTCTCCCTTTTGAACTTCTTTTTCAGAACTGTCTTGCAAAATGTTAAAGAGGATCAGGAAAGAAAGAGAGAGAGAGAAAGTGTGTGTGTGTGTGTGTGTGTGAGAGAGAGAGAGATCTATCCGTCTGTCTATCATCTATTTATCTAGACATACACATACACATATCTGAGCAAATAGAAACTAAGTAAATGGAAACTAGGAAACAGATACAGCTCCTCAAATACAGTCTGACAAGGATTAATAATGTGGGGTTCCTTTAAATTACCACTAATTTACTTGTGTTTAGCATCTGTTTAGTGGCTCTTGGGGCCCCAAAATGTCCTCCTTCTGAAAATAATTTACCTCTTTACAGTGAAACCATACACTTCTATGGAGCAGGCAACTTCTTCAAAGGCCTGATAAAGGATTTGTAATTTCAGTAAATGAGCACATCTCAAACCCAAGCAGTCTGGGGTTTCCAAATTTCATCTGGCTGTGGCTGCCAACTCTGGGTAACTGTCAGCTGGCTAGGCTCGGGTAGGTGGGGTGGTTGCAGCTGCTCCTTGGAACTTACATGGACTTCTCAAAAATATTCAACTACAAAAGTTTGGCTCCAGGAAGAAAGCTTTCTGGTTTTGTTTGTTCTAAATTTTCCATTTTAGGGTTTTTTGTATTTGATTGTTTGTTTTCACCACATCTAGAGCAAGACCATTGTAAGGAACCGTGAGTAAAACCTTGATTAACTGGCATCATATTACTAATTTATTTTGGTGATATTTTGATGCCCCATATAGATTGGTGACCTACTAGCTTTTACTGTGTGTTACTAGAGTAAAAGAAGGAAAAAGGAGGAAGAAACTTCCCTTATTCTTATTCCTAACGTTGATTATCTTAGGGAACTTGCAGGCTATCTGCAATGCTAATAAACAAAAGCATGCAGATGGATTCATAAATAAATGGAAAGAAATAACCCCATGCCTCAGAGGGCACAAATCTCCGTCCCCCTATTTCTCTTTCTTTTTGTAAAAAACACTCCTCACCAAGGCTAATGGATGGTGTCAATACATGCGTGACCTAAGAAGAGGGGAGGAGTTGGTGGCAGCCCGTTTGGCTCACTTTCAGCCACACCAGCTCACTTTTGTTGTATCTCTTGAGTGTGCACTAGCACATAACTGACACTCAAGAACTGTCTGTTGAAACTGACGAACTGTTTGTGTACAAGTGTGTATTTTGACCTGTGGAAAATGGTTATATGTTGGCCCATATTTTAGCATTTGCCTTGGGAAACATAAACCTCTCTTTAAGAAATTAACAAAACGATTATATGGAATGTATATTATGTACTAAGCACCTTTACTGAAGCTAAAAAAAGTCATTATCCACCCTGGGTGTGTATATGTGTGCATGTGTGATTGACTGTAAATATTAACGGCAAATATTTGTTAAGATTGCTGCTGCTTCTCTTGCTGGCTTATAAGAAAAATGAAGAGAAAAGGGAAATGTCAGGTTCTGTAATATTTCTCAGTAACTAGTAAACTGTAACAATTTTCTTTATTGAATTTGTTATTGGTCATTCCTTGTAGTACAGCATTCATCAATCAGATGTCTCCATGGTTCCCAACATTATCTACACTTACATTTTCATCTATGCCAACCTTAGAAATTTCGGAACACTTCACAATGGTAACAAGAGCATTAGTCCAGACACAAGGTTAAGTGAGCACGAAATATTTTTCTCCTTAACATTTACAAGGTAATTGATAAGATTTACAATGGCTAAAACTCAGTCCTTATCATGAGCAAATGTTGTTTTTTCTTTCGTGAGCACCAACATGAGAGTTAGAATTTGATTAGAATAATAGCTATCAGGGCTTGCTTCCAAAGAAATCTGGGCATGTAATAAGCAAATCGGATACCCTTGATTTATCATGAGCAAGCAGTTAATCCCCATTCCATTCTCCAGAAATAGACTATATTAGTACAGTTCTGTGGCAGTTCTGCTGTTAGCAGCCTTCTTCTGGGGGTGAACAAGGTGCTTGAACACAATCTTAGCTGATATGTGTGGCATCCATGTGTATGAAGAACCTGGTAACTAAAAAGCAAGCAACCTTTGCCATACTTTTCCTCCCTGTTATCCTTAAGAGACTAGCACGGGTGATATTTTCAGGGTGATAGGTTTATGGCAGAGTTTTTTGTCTTTTGTGTATTCTTTATTTTTAAAGGCAAATACTATATATGCAAAAATAATTTTTTTAGATGAGGGAATCATGATTTTGTTAAAACTGAAAAGATTAACACATCCAAGTAGTAGTTGTTTGAAAATTAATTAAAAAGTAGACACTTCCCAAGAAAAAATAGAAAAACTATGTACAAACATTAGAAAACAGGGGCATTGATGACATATCGAAGAACTTCAAAACAGCAGCATGTATAATCCTATTAAATGCTAATCAATTAAAAATATACCCAGCAATCTGTCTGCTGAGTATGTATTCAAAGGAAATGAAATCACTATCTCCAAAAGATATCTGCACTGCCATATTCTTTGCAGCCTTATTTACAATAGCCAACATGTGAAAAAAACTAGAGTGTTTATTGGCAAAAGAATGAATAAAGAAATTGTGATAAACACACCCACATAATGGCATATTGTTCAGCCTTAGAAAAGGACAACCTGCCATTTTTTGACAGCATGGATAAATTGAGAGGACATTTTACTAAGTGAAATAAACCAGAGGAAGTAAAAATATTGCATGATTTAATATTTATGTGGAATCTAAAAAAAAACCAGAAAGAACAACAACAACAACAACAACAAATCCCAAACACATAGAAATAGAGTAAAACAGTGGTTACCAGGATGGTGAAAATGAGAAAATGTAGGTCAAATGGTACAGGTTGTAATTAGATAGTATGAATAAGTCTAGCAATTAAGTGAATAACATGAGGACTATAGTTAATAATATTGTATTGTATACTGGTAATTTGCCAAAAGAGTAGATTATAGGCACTCTTACCATATGTACACAAATATACACACCCACACTATGTGTAAGCATACACATACACAAACACTATATATATAAATATATCAACATTTTATAAAAATAAGTGTATCAAAACATCATATTGTATATATTAAATATATACATCTAAAAAATGAAAAGGAAAACCACAGCAGCATGCTACATGTCATACTATTAAATGTAATCAACTTAAAAATTGGATGAAATGGACACCCATTTTGTATTTGCCCTATTGTATGGAAATAATTTTAGTCATGGAAAGAGAGGTCTTTACAAATGTACCAATTATAATATATTTGGTGGAGAATAATGGGAGAACAATGATAGTTTTGATGTAATAAAATTGCACAGGCTAATGCTTAGTTAAAAATTAGCCTACAAATGTATGTGCATCATGATTTCAACTATATCATAAAATCTATAGACATCAGGGAGAAAAGTAAAGGCTATAAGAAATCCTACCTAAATGATATGTGAGTTTTCTTCTGCAAAATCTTATTCCATTTTTCAGATTTTTTTTCTAATGAGGCCATTTTACACTGACAATTTACACAAACACACATACACACATCCACCCATATATTCACCTAAGAGTAACTGTAGCTTTTCTTTTATTTCTCACTCTCCTCCTTGTCCTTGAAGAGACATCTCTATTTCCCTTCCTTGGGTCTATGCTACAGGGGAGCAGAGGAGAATGGAGATGCTTTGTAATTTGGACAAAGGCATGTAATAGAAAAGGCTTAAGGGGGCACACCTTGTTTTTAAGAAAGGGTATAGTTCTTTGTTTTGTATGGAACCAGGAAAAACTCTTAATAGCCAATATAATTCTAAGAAATAAAAACAAATCTGTAGGCATCAGGTTATACTACAAGTCTATAATGATCTAAACAGCTTAGTAGAGGCTGAGCAAGATGGTAGACTAGCAATAGCTTCTTACCAACTGCTAGTGATGAGACGGGGGAAAGAGGACTCTAGCCACCTCTGGTTGGGGGAATCTACCCAGAAACATCACCCTGGGCACTGTGAGGAGGTCTGGAGCTGAGGAAGATCAGCACAAAAGGCAAGTTCCTGAATATGGTCAGAGGCAAGAAGGTTGGCTTTCCTGTGGAGGACTAGGGACAGGAAAGGGCTGTCCTGCGGTTTTTCGATTTTGGATTGAACTGCTCACAGGGGCAGTGAGTAAACTCAAACACTATCCAGTGGCTGGGATAGAACATTGGGCGGGGTGGATCTCCCAGTGGCTTGGCTACTAGCAGGGTGTCACCATCGTGGGAAGGCTGCACAGTCCACAGGGTTCTAGTGCATGGCCAGCTCTGATGTGCCTGCTGAGCTGAACGACCCTATCTTTGGGAAGGCCACTTTGTTGTCAGGGGGCACTGTTTGATGCTCCTCCTAAGAAATCTGGTGAGACCTTTAAATGCCATTCTTGAAGGGACTGAATACTGTGGTGAACACCAATATTTCTCCTATCACTCTCTTTCTCTCTGTCCTTTTTCTCTTTTTCTTAAATTATTTCCTTCCACCCCCTTCTTTTTTCCCCTCTTTATCTTCTTTTATTTCTCTCTTCTTACTCTTTACACTTATTTTCCTTTTGGCCTTTTACTAAAAGGCCACTTAACACCTAAGCTCTGAGACAGGTAATTTAAAGCAAAAGAGACAGCAAGAAGTAAAAAGTAGGGGAAAACTCACATGAGGAGGAACCAACAGAAAAATTCTGGCAATATGAAAAATCAGAACAGAGCAATCCCCCAAGAGATTAGGAGGTAGCAGCTACTGCAGAGGATTCCACCTATAAATAATTAATAGAAATAATAGAAAGGGAATTTAAAATGGATGGCAAAAACAATAAAGGGAATTATTGAGAAAGTGGAAAAATAGAACCCACAAGTAAATGAAAAATATGATGCATATGAAAGGATATGGCAGACCTTTCAGACTTAGTCAATGAGGGAACATAAAGATGCAGTAGTAAGTAGGAGTAACAGATGAGACCATGCAGAAGAATCCAAGAGCTAAAGGATAAAGCTCTTGAGCTAATCAAGATAGTTAAAGAGGCAGAAAAGAAGAGAGAGAAAATAAAACATTTGCTTACAGAATTAGGGACTGTCCTTCTGAATTATAGGTATCCCTAAAAAGAAAGAAGAACATCTCAAAGGAATGGAATCCCTACTGGAGGATATCATAAATGAAAATTTCTGAAGTATCACTAAAGATTCTGAAACACTCCTTTTGGAGGGATATTAAACGCTGGGTCATCTCAGCGCAAATGGAGCAATTCCAGAACACATTATGATGAACCTGTCAAAAGTCAAGACAAAAGAGAAAATTCTTCAAGCAGCCAGAAGTAAGTGCCAACTGACCTACAGGGGCAGATACAGAAGGGTGACACTTTTCAGCAGAAACTTTCCAAGCCAGAAAAGAATGGTCATCTACCTTTAACCTTCCTAAAAGAACAGTTTTCAGCTCAAATTCCGTATCCTGCTCAACTAAGCTTCAAAAGTAATGGAGAAATCAAATCTTTTACTGATATACAAACATTGAGGAAATGTGTCACAAGACCAGCTCTATAGGAAATACTAGACCTATTCTAAACACTGATTATCACAATTGATCACCAGAAAAGTAAATACCCACAAACTAAAGGATAAAACCTAACTCTACAATGTTGTAAAGGATAAAACTAAGCAATGGACTTTCACAAACAAAGATGAATAGAACTCCACCACACTTAGCAATTCTTTCAATAAATATCAATGGCTTGAATTCACCACTGAAGAGGCACAGACTGGCTAATTAGATAAAAAAAGCACAAACCATCTATATAGACTTCTCCAGGAAATACACCTAGCCTTGAAGGAAAAACAAGACTCAGGGTAAAGATTTGGAAAACAATATTTCAGGCAAATGGAATTTGAAACAGAGGAGGGGTCACAATCTTATTTTGAGATACAAGTGGATTTAAAGCACTAAAGTAAAGAAAGACAAAGGTTATCACTTCATATTGGTCAAGGAAAGCAATACATCAAGAGGATATTTCAATTGTAAATATTCATAGACCCAACTTAAATGCACCCAGATTTATTAAACAGACTTTGATTGGTCTGTTTGATATCCTTTAACAGCACAATAGCCAGGGATTTTAACAGCCCTTTGGCAGGACTGGACAGATCTTCCAAATAGAAACTAAAGAAAGATACAAGGGAATTAAATGTGACCTTAGAACAAATGGGTTTAATACACATATATAGAACACAACATCCCCAAACTAAGGAATGTATGTTCTTCTTAACAGCCCACGGAACATACTCCAAAATAGATCATATCTTAGGACATAAATCAAGCCTTAGCAAAATAAAAAGAATTAAAATTATATCTTATATCTTCTCAGAACACAAGGCAATAAAAGTAAAACTCAATTCCAACAAATATTTTCATCCACACAAGAAAGCATGGAAACTAAAATCCTGATGCTGAATAACAGCTTGGTTAAGGAAGAGATAAAGGAGGAAATTATTAAATTACTCAAATATAACAACAATAAAGCTAAAAGATACCAAAACCTATTGGATACTGCAAAAGCAGTCCTAAGAGGGAAATTTCTCGCATTAGATACCTACGTCCAAAAAACAGAAAGAGAGCACATCAACCACTTAATTAATCATCTTAAGGAAATGGAAACATAAAGAGCAATCCAATCCCAAATCCAGCAAAAGAAATACAAAAATTAATTTATAAATAAATTAAATTGGAAACAAAAGAATCATTCAAAAAAATAATGAAACAAAAAGTTGATTCTTTGAAAATATAAACAAAATTGATAAACTACTGGCCAGATTAATCAGAAATAAAATAGTAAAATCTTTAATAACCTCAATTAGAAATGAAAAAGAAGAAATAACAAAAATACCACAGAGATACAAGAGATTATCTGTTACCACTACAAGAAATTCTACACCCAGAAATTTGACAATGTGGAAGAAATGGACCTGGAATCACACCATCTCCCTAGACTTAACCACAAAGAATAGATTTCTTGAATAAATCAATATCAAGCACTGGGATTGAAGAAACAATTAAAAAAAAAAGCCATGGACCAGATGGCTTTCACACCAGAATTCTATAATGCTGAGCTTGATACATACTATATTCTACACTGCAGAAACTATTCCAAAATACTGAGAAGTAAAGGACCTTTCCAACACGTTCTATGAAGCAAATATCACCCTGATACCAAAACCAGGAAAGGACCCAACTAAAAAGAAGAGCTCCAAACCAATTTCACTAATGAATATTGATTAAAAATACTCAATAAAATCTTAGCCAATATAATACAGCCACCCATAAAAAATTATACATCATGATCAAGTCAGCTTCTTCCTAGGGATGCAAGGTTTAACACATGCAAAACCATAAATGTAATTCACAATATCAAAAGAAGCAAAAACAAAGAGCATATGATCCTCTGAATAGATGCAGAAAAAGCATTTAACAAAATTCAGCATCCTTTACTAACAAGAACACTTATAATATAGATAGGCATAGGTGACACATTTCTTAAACTGATTGAAGCCATCTACAATAAATCCACAGCTAATATCATACTGAATGGAGTAAAACTGGAAGCTTTTCCACTTAGAACAGGAACCAGACAAAGATGTTTTCTATTACCACTACTATTCAACATAGTGCTGGAAGTCTAGCCAATGCAATCAGGCAAGAGAAGGATATAAAGTGCATCCAAATGGGGACAGAGGAGGTTAAATTCTTGCTCTTTACCAAATATATGATCTTACACTTGGAAAACACCAGAGACTCAACCACAAGACTCCTGGAAATGATCACGAAATACAGTAACGTCAATACATTGATCTCAAGGTATAAAATCAATGTCCACAAATCAGTAGCCAGTATATGTCAATAGCATATTCTTCTTAGTAAAGTACCACAAGAATAGAAAAGCAAATATCCAATGTTCTCAATATTAATATGAAGCCAGTAGACAATCTAATATATGCCCACATAGGGGAAAAAATTAATTCAACTGAAGTTGGGGGGAGAGGGAACAAGGGAAAGGAGAGAGGGGAGGAGGGGGCATTGGTGTGATCCAACTTAATAGGCACAATGTAGGGGTGTATGGCATGCCTTTTTGGGTGTGGGACACAACTACAAGAGGGATTCTATGTAACAAATTCAAATATTGTGACCTGGTTGTTTATATCATCACTTTAACCTGAAATTAAAAGAAAAAACAGCTTTGAATCAGCATGACAAATAGACTTAGATCTATGGAATAGAACAGGGACCCTAAAGATTGCCTAATATTTGCCTTCTGATCTTCAATAAATGAAACAAAAGCAAACGCTGGAGAAAAGAAGTCCTGTTCAATAAATAGTGCTGGAAGACCTGGTTTGCCACATAGAAAGTTGATACTGGACCTTCATCTCTCACCACTTAGAAAAGTTCACTTACACAGGATAAAACTTAAATCTAAGACATGAAATAAAAATTCTAGAAGAAAGTGTGGGAAAATTTCTTTAATGACATCAGTCTGGGGAAATATTTTATGAAGAAGACCCCACTGGCAATTGCAGCAACAAAAGAATAAATAAATAAATGGGACCAGGTATTTAAAGCTTCTGTGTAACTAAGGATGCAATAAATTAAGCAAATAGGCAGCTTTCAGAATGGAAGAGAGATTCTGAAGATACAAATCTGACAGAGGGCTAAAAACCAAAATCTACAAAGAACTCAAGCAAATTAACAAGAAAAAAACAAACAATTATTCACTGGGCAAGAGACAAGAACAGAACATTTCTCCCAAGAAGGCAGATGAATGGCCAACAAACACACGAAAAAATGCTCATTGTCCCTCATCATCAGAGATATGCAAATCAAAACCACCTTGAGATATCATCTAACTCCAATGAGAATAGCCCACATCACAAAGTCCCCAAATTGCAAATGTTGGCACAGATGCAGAAAGAAGGGAACACTTATACATTGCTGGTAGGATTGCAAACTAATACAGCCTTTTGGATGTGGCAAATCCTCAAAGAGCTGAAAGTAGACCTCCCGTTTGATCCTGAAATCCCATTACTAGGTTCTACCTGGAAGAAAAAAAAAAATCAATTTATCATATAGACATTTGTACTCGAATGTCTATAGCAGCTCAATTCAGAATTGTAAAGTTGTGGAAACAACCCAAATGCCTATCAACCCATGAATGGATTGATGAACTGAATTAATGGATTAATAAATATATATCCTATAGAGTACTATTTAGCTGTAAAAAGATGAAGTCTTTACATCTTTTGTATTTACCTAGATGTGGTTGAAGAACATTCTCCTTAGTAAAGTACCTCAAGACTGGACATCAAGTGCCACATATACTCAATACCAATTTGAAATTAGCAGATGAACAACTACAGGCCCATATGAGAGAAAAACACAATTAATTCAAGAAGAGGAAAAGGGGGAAGAAGGGTTAGAAGACAAACTCTCACCTAACAGCTACCTGTAGGGTCAAAGGTTCAACTACAATACAGACATTACCTAACAAACACAAGCAACGTAAACTAATTGTATATATCCTTATATTAATCTGAAATTTAAAAAAATTAAAAATTAAAGAAGAAACAGATTAAGGAGAAATATCCAAGAAGTAGAAAAATCTTAAAGGAAACAGAGAGAAGAAAGGATAGGGAATAGGATGTGGCACAGGATGAGTGAGGGAAGGACTGTCAGCTAGATTGGGGAGCAGTGACTTCAGTAAGGTGGGGTCAGGAGAGCAGGATCTGAAGGCAGGGTTAGGATATCTAGCCTTAGGACTTTTGGCTGTGCATTTTGTGGTTCCTTCTCATCAAACACTTAAGGGAGGGCTTTACTTTTTAGGCTATGTTATTGTGTGTCTTTTGGACACTCCATGATCTTGACATGGATCTAAATCTATAGATGTATTTTTTTACATAAACATTTTGGAAGGGTTAGTGTTGATTGTTGGTTTGTTGTGGTTGTTAAAATTGGTTTTCTTTGATACGGGTAAGAAATCCCTTTTATACTGTATACACTTTCTGGATCATTTTCCTCTACTTGAATTTCATTTCCTCTATCTTTCTCAGTTCCTATGATGGGGTATCTAGTACAGTCTCTTAGGACCATTCAATGTAAAGTGACTAACCATCCTGGTTTGACTGGAACTGAGAGATTTGCTGGGATGGAAGATTTGCAATGATAAACCCAGGAAAATCTCTGACAAACCAGAGCTATTCATCTTATATATAACCTACAATTTTAAAATGTATATGTATGTTTTTGATAAAGATTAACCTTTTTATTAATTAAGAGGTATATACTCTGAAAATATGGATTTCATTTTGCATTTACCTCTTGTTAGTAGCACAACCTGGAAGAGATAAACCTCCACTAGTTCTTCAGTCCCTATAATGAGAATAATAATACTACAAAGGGTTGTCATCAACATCAAACAAGGTATGTGTATAAATTCAGGATATGGAAAAATGTAAAAATCTATAGTTATAGCAAGTATATTTTATATACACTTTATATAATATTATATAATGTTATTTTTCAAAGCAACTTTTAGTTATTTTAGGTTAAGTAATAATGGAAGCATGCAGAAAAGGCACAACACTTCAAACTATATGTGGGGTGTGGGGAAGGGAAAGAGAGTGTGGTGGACTGATGAAATTGATATTTCTCAGGAGTGCTTCTTTTAGGATTTGATTTTTCCTTAAATTAAACCCTCCAAGTTAAATATGTTTTGTTTTGAAAGGCTCTATAGCTCCAGTAACAACCAATATGATATGCTTACAAAAGGTATAGATTATCTTCAGCATAAAAAAAATAAAGATTTTATTGTATTTTTTCCTTTGTAGGACCAAAGTCAACACTGATTGGAGCATAGTAATAAATATGCCCATCACTAGGTGAAGTTAGAATGTCTGACTGCATTGTAAGGACAGAGATCTTCTCTATTGTATTGCTTATTTGAGTTCTACCAGCATATTCTCTACCTAATGCTGCTTAGAAATGAGAGTGAAATTTGGTTTTGAAGTCAAATGAAAATGCTTCAAATATCATCGTGCAAAATCTGTGCAAATTTGCACAATCAAATGTCCAATCCATATTTGAAATCTAAGTGAAAAACTGGCCCAAATCCAAGTGCTTTGAGATTTAGCCAAATAGGACCATTCTGTTTTATGTGACAAAAACAAAACAAAACAAAACAAAAGATGACAGCTCAAACTCGATGAGGTTATTCATTTGTGTTCTGGGGGCTGGCAAGTCCAAGATGGGCAGCTGAATCTGGTGAGGGCCTCATGCTGCTTCATAGGATGGTGAGAAAGCAGAAGAAGAAGCTGGCACGTACAAAGAGACCAAAGAGAAGAGGCAGCCTCACTCTGTAACAACATCGCTTATAACTAAACAACTTGCTCCCCTGAGAAAGGCACAGTTCCCTTTAAAGACCTAGTCATCTCTTGGAGGCACCATCTCCCATCATAGCCACATTGGTGATCAAAGTTCAACCACAGCATTTTGGAAGCAGTTATTCCCCAGAGGAGCACATAGCTATGAGTATTTTTCAAACTTGTTGTTTTGCTACGGAAACTTTCGTTCAAGTTCACTGAAACCTAACAATGACAAATCAAAGCTCTTTTAACAGAAACTCAAGCATGACACCTGTGGTGCCACCTGCTCAGCCCCTTCTTCCGTGAAGCAGTCCCTGTGGGAATGCCAGAAACACTCCAGGAACCTGGGAAGCAGGACTTGGAAGCATTGGAGCTCTAGTATTCATGGCATTCACCTTTAAAAAAAATTTAACATTTATAAATTACTAAAAAATCATGCAGATAGTTTTAAAAGCTACATAGAATGGACAGTCTTTAAAAAAAAAGTCCCGTCCACCTCTTTCCACCTTTGAATCCCAGAGGCAATAATCTTCAACTCATAACTGCTAATTATAATGATTACTCCATATTTCCGAGGGATACCCTCATGTATCTAATTTTTGATTTTCCCAATGTTATCTGTTGGCCTCCTACTGTGGAAAATACAGGTGCAGCTATGACCTACTCCCCCAGTGTACCCAGAGTACCTTCTGCCTCTGTCTCGCTCTTCCTCTCTCTTCTTTCCTGTCTCCCTGCCACTTTTTCTCCTTCTCATACCACACACAGGTGTGTGTTCACCTCTAGCCACACCATAACACACTCTCTTCCCTTTCCTTAATCCCCTCAATTTAATTACACAATAATTTCAGAAGAAGCGGTAATCAGTGTTTACACTATTTTGGCTATGTATATATTATTTACATGTAAGCCACATGAGAATTTATGATTACATTTCTTTTACACATTTTTCTTTTTCTTGACTTTAGTAGTTTTGTCTTATTTTTGTCTGCTTAATTGTCTATCTGCCCATCAATACATTTCCCCAAACTCTGCAAGAAATATGCCAACATTCTTTTTAATATAGTCAGATACAGCAGTTATTTATTTTTTTTTCAGCACCCTGGGACTGCTCTTTTTCTCATCCTAGTATTAGCTTCTGTTCCCAGAATTCTGCCTTTTCCTATTTCTTCACTGATGTGCTCAGGGATGAGGGGGAAGCATATACGACAGGAGCTTCCTAAGAAAGATGCTTGAGACAAACTGGGAGAACATGAATGTTTAGAGATATTTTTTCATTTTCTTCTTACACTAAATGTTAGTTTGATGGGGTACAGAATTCACTGTTCAGAAATACTTTTTCCTCAGAAATTCACTGTGTTTAGTGTGTAAGTAAAGAAGTCACTTTGTTCCCTGACTTTTTATTTGATGTTCCATCCCTCTTCCTTTGTTCCCTAGATCATCCCTTGCCGGCTTTCTTTTTACCTCCCTCCCTCCCTTCTCTGCTGCTCCCTCTCTCTCCTTCTTTCTGCAAACACTTATTACTCCTTCTCTATCCCTGGTACTGTTACTGTCTCATGACACCCTCAACGTCCCCCACTGATTATGTTTGAAACTCGAAGGACATTTACTGGGAATTTTTATTATGTATTTTTAGCAATTTCTGACCTCTGTCTCCTCTGTTCTTTCAGTCTGAAGCTGAAGTCCTTTTAATTAAATATTTGATCCTTTCACCTGACACTCTAATTTCATTATCTTTTCTCTTCTTTTCATCTTCTTTCCGTCATCTCTTCTCTGGGAGAATTTCTCATCTCTCT
Organism: Arctocebus calabarensis; assembly: GCA_963573935.1. Lineage (NCBI taxonomy): Eukaryota > Metazoa > Chordata > Mammalia > Primates > Lorisidae > Arctocebus > Arctocebus calabarensis. The sequence goes on from CAUYON010054568.1 coordinate 18,488, forward strand.
TCTGCTGCATATTTTATTTGTGCTAACACTTTTTTTATTTCTAAGAATTCTGTCTCTAATTTCTCCTTTTTATGTACTACCATGTAGTTTTTATGTACTTTTTATGTAGTTTTTGTTTTGTGGTCACAATTTCTTTTCTATTATATGTAAGAATATACATTTCAGATATTTTTTTAAAGCTTTCCTTGTTCCCTGCAGAATATTTATTTCATTTAATCTCTTGTTAGTTAGTTAGTTAGTTACGATCTCTTTTATGTTGGAGACTTTCATCCACATGTAATATTTCCTAGTTGTCTGCCCAAGCAATGTATTATGGGCTACAAGACATTACCATAAAAACAGACAAAGCTGAGTTCTTTCACTGAAACATCCTCAAGAGTAACTAGGTTTCTGCCTTCTTGGGTAGTCAGACCCTCCAGGAAGGTGTTTCCTCCAATGTTCTGCCTCGTATGCACACTCTGCTTGAGTGTCCTGGGAGCCGAGTTGTATAAGAAGGCTTGAAGGAGAGGGCCGTTCGTCACTGCTGAGCATGTAGATTTCTACGTCATCTCCCAGATTTCAGTACACCTGCCGCTGTTTCCATTTGATTTTTCCTAGAGTTTGCAGCCACTCTATTTAAGTTACCCCAGAGACTAATACCCCTCTCTCTTGGTGAATGAGGGGTAGCTTCCAGGCTGCACAGGGTTGAAAAAGGGATTTGGGAGTTAAACTGCTCTTTTTAAGAATTTCAACTAGCTCGGTTTTCAGTCCAAAGTCTCTCCCTTAGCTTCAACAATCCTTTCTGGTCTCCAGTCCTCAAGTCTTTCCAGGGTTCTCTCTGGTGTTTTTATTTACTTCTCATCAGCATCTCCTTTGCTGACACCTTGGTTTCTGCATCTCTCCATAGCTAAATCAAGTACCACTTATCCATTCCTTTTCCATTTCAAAAAGAAACAAGAAAGTCAATAGCTCTCTGCTGTTGTGTTCTCCTTCATTTTCTTTATTCTAATGGTATTTTAAATTGTCAGTAAAAGGTTGCTTTGGGAAGGAGAGGGTGAAATTAAGCATGTTTCCATGTACCACTTTAACTCTGATTCTCTGCCAATACTCTTTAGCACTGCTTTGTTAAGAAACAAATTCTCAAATATCTCTCCAAAATGGATCCCACCAAATTCAGCAGTTATGTGTGTGTCTGTAAAACAACATAATATTTCATATTTCTCTACACATACATCCAGTGCTAAAATGAAGGTGAAATCTTAGCAAGGTATATATTTATATTATTATCACATAGAGTATAATATGCAATTAAAGTGGAGAACTTTTTATTCTGAAATTACTTGTGGTTCTTTATATTGAAATTTTCATTACAGATTTGTGGAACTAAATATATACGTACATATAGGTATCATATACATACATGTATATATAATGACCAGTTTCTTTATGTAAAAACTAAAAATCCTAAACAATGAAAATCTATTTTTAAGTTTTGTGTAAACTATGAATTAAACTATAACAGTCCAGACAAGTAGAATTATCTCAAAATTATCTTAGCAGTCATTTTGAGCTTGCTTTCTTTTTTTCTGTAAAGCACCTCCAAACTCCGAGTTGTCATAGTCATCTGCACAGGGACCACATTTATGTATTTTATTATCTGAGGTAAGATTTATCTGCAAATATTTCACACTAGTTCTGCTCCAGAAGCTATATTGTACTCAATTTCTTCAAGAATATCCCATTAACATTGAAGCTACCTTCTACTCTTAGAGACACATACACATTCTATTATTTCCACAGCTGTAAGAATTGGTCATGGGCAAAACGTCAGGGCCATCCTTAACATCTGTCCCTTTCCTTCCACATATGGCCTCTCTTTGTGCACTCTGCTCACCTATCTCCATCAGCACCACCCTTTGACCTAGCAGACAAGGGCAAGGAGGTAGGGGTGCCCTGCCCTGGGTCTCAGACTTCAGAGGGCCTTGCTTTTTCTAGTCTTTCTCTGTCTTTCCTCACAGAGCTATAAGTTAGAAAAAGAACCAGTGGACCTCATCTATATCTTACTTTGAATACTTGAGACTCTAGAGTTCTCTGCCCAAAAGGCCCTGATAGTGCTTGCACATCTGTCTTCCCAAGAGAGACTTTCCTTTAGTACACATACCTTGAAGACTTAGGGGTAAGTGAGGGGTGGCTGTCTGTGGGAACGAGGGTTCAGGGTGTATGAATTCATCTTGGAATAATGTGCTGAGCTGTTCACACACACATCTCAATGAAAGGCCCTTTCAGATATGAAACAGAATTAGGGATGGGAAAAGAGAGTGTCTTTTTTGAAAATGTCTGGCTGCTGTCTCCCTCTGAGATGCCACATTTAAAAGAATTTAAATTTGAACTTAGACTTCAATATCATTATGAAGACACATTTATCAAGGTAGGAATAACATATTTGATTTAATAGTTGGTAAGCTTGATTTATAACTTCTAAATCTTTAGATACAGTGTTTGTGTGTACCTCTTTGTATCCAGGCTCAGGTCCTCTAAAATATTAGAAGCAGGTCTGACTGTCATATTTTCTTCATATATATAGTGCTGTATCTTAAAAGTAACTATGGGCATGAGGCTGAGGCAGGAGAATCGCTTAAGCCCAAGAGTTGGAGGTTGCTGTGAGCTGTGGTGCCATGGCACTCTACCGAGGGCGACAAAGTGAGACTCTGTCTCAAAAAAAAAAAAAAAAAGTAACTATGGGTATTTCCAGGATTTCTCTACTCAAATTTATCTGTCCTAAAAAGCAAAGTCTAAAAATTATATATATATTTTTAAACTCTAATCCGAGAGCTGAAGATGCAAAGAAAGTGAAATAGATTAATTTTCAAAATGAGATTTCCCCTTCCTTGGAGGGAAGAATTGTATAGCTGTCATTACAAAAGGGGATACATGCACTTTCACCACGTAGCAGGGTAGGGACAACCACCCATACTGTTAACAAATTTCTAACAGCTGCATGTGGGCTACTGTTGAGGGTAGAATCCTGAAGCGCCCAGATCAGAGAGAATCTGTGCCTGCCTGACAGTGCTGTCCAACGGGCCTTCACGGAGTATTTCAGAGTGGTTGATACAGTCTGAGGCAGAGTGAGAGAGCTGATGTGATCCCTAAAGGTGCACAGTCATCGATTCAGTGCCCATAGCAGTTCCCCAAGGGGCAGAGAGGTGTCCTTAGACCTGGGAAACTAGTGGAAGTAAAAATGTGAAGTACAGTGAGATGTCTGATGATTCAGAAAGGACAGACAGCTGTCCTATGGTTCAGAAATGTTTGCAGCTAGGCTTTAAGTATCAAGAAATCTCTGGACCATTGCCAATCTCAGTCTTGCTAAAGGGAAAATTCTCTATTTCCCTTAAACATATCTAAGGCTACTGATGAATAAAATCCAATGGAAACTATAGCAAAGCTTAGATTCAGATCTGATCATATTAGATTGATTCAGTCTCACAAGGACCCCATGCAGGTGTCAGCAGCGTGACACAGAAAGGACGGAGCCCTTTTCTGGGACTAAGTATTATGCACTTTTTATCCCTTGTAGGTATAAATGAACTCTCTCCCCTTTTTCCTATCTTATTTCACCCTCATGTTCAAAGATATATTTACTGAACATAGTATTCTATGAAAAACTATGTATGCTCTTACCCACAAACACTGATATACAACAAAAGTTATAAAACACCTGGAGAAGCAGAATAACATAGCTCCTAAATGAAAAAGAACATCATCAGATGGCCTAAATGATGTGCTTAGTGAACAGGTTATTTTTCTTAAACCACTATAGACATAGTAAAAAGACCTAATGACAAAGTGGGAAGCATGCATTAACAGTTTGGCAGTTTCAGTAGAGATATAGGCACTATACAAATGGAAATAAAAAATGAAAATTATATATCATAAAGGGAGGAATAATTCAGTGGGTTGAACAGCAAACCCAGAAGCAAAAGAAAGGATCAGTCAAATTTAAGACAGGTCAATAAAATCATCTAAATTGAAGCACACAAGAGGAAAAAAAGAGTGAAGAAAATAGGACAGAAAACATGTAACTGTAACACATTATTTAATGATCTAACAAATTTGTAATTGGAGCCCTAGAAGGGAGCAAGAGAGATAATAGAGCAGAGGAAAGAAATAGCTGAAGACATTATAGGGGAATAGTTTTCAAAACTGATAAAAGAAATCAACTCACATGTGAAGAGAACCTAAGTGAATTCCAAGCACAATAAATGTTAAAAACAAAAACTGCACAAATAAACTCCATCACCAACAATGAGGCATTTTATGATTAAACTGCTGAAAAACATAGATAAAGAGTAAATCTTAAAAGCAGCCAGAGGAAAAAGACATTATTCACAGGGAATAACTTTAACAATGATGTCTGATTTTTCACTTAAAACACTGAATGCCTTAAGGCAATGCAATACTATCTGCAAAATGCTGAAGGAAAGCAACTCTTAACCTAGAATTCTATGTTCAGCAAGTACATCCTTCAACATGAGGATGAAATAAGGTAGGGAAACATCGAGAAAGTTCGTCTTCAGCAGACATGTACTGCGAGAGATGAAAAGGAAGTTTTTCAAGGTGAAGGGAAATAATTCTTGCTGGAAGTCTGTATCTACATGAGGAAATTAAAATTAGTAGAATGGATAAATGTCTTGGTAAATACAAAGCACCTTTTAAAAAGTTATCATCTGTCTATCCACCTATCTACTAACATATCTATTATGTACTGACCTATCTTCCTGCTTTGAAAAAATAATGATTATTTAAAGCAAAATAATCACTTTCTTTTGCTTTTATTACTTTTTAGTAAATAAGATGTATGACAAAAGGAAAACAAAGGGTAGCAAGTGAGTAATGGAATTATGCATTTTTAAGGTTTTTAGACTGCTAATAACATTATTTAATGGTAAACAATGATGAAGATGCATTGTTTATCTATTTTTCTTTTTTTTTTTTTGACACAGAGTCTCAAGATGCCACCCTGGGTAGAGTGCCATGGCATCACAGTTCACAGAAACTCCAAACTCTTGGGCTTAAGCGATTCACCTGCCTCAGCCTCTCAAGTAGCTGGGTGCCCGCCACAACACCCGGCTACTTTTTTTTGGTTGTAGTTGTCTTGTTGTTTGGCAAGCCGGGCTGGATTCAAACCTGCCAGCTCTAGTGTATGCGGCGGGCTCCCTGGCTACTGAGCTACAGGTGCCGAGCTAGATGCATTGTTTAATCTAAAGGCACAATTACCAGGAAAAAAAGACCCTCAGTTATATACAGTGAAAAATAACAACAGAAGAAATAAAATGGAATAGCAAAAATATTGAATTAATTGTAAATAAGGCAAGCAGATAAGAAACACAAGAACCAAAAAGATATAAACAGAAAACAAATATGAAGATGGTAGATGTAAATCTAATGACGTTAAATTTAACAATGCATTAAATATAAATGGAATAAACACTCCAGTATCAAACTGAATAAAAAAAACAAGGCCAAACTATGTGCTTTTTATAAGAAATATGCTTTAAATATGAAGACACAGATTAGTTAAAACTAAAAGAACAAGAAAAGACGGAGCATAAAAATGTTGGTGTTCTTAGTTAAGACATGTCAGCCATGTCAGATTCAAGACAAATTCAACTTCTAAGCAAGGTTTCTTATTAAAGATAAACAGAAATATTTTACAGTGATAAAAGTATAAATTAAGCAAGAAGACACAAACTAAAAATGGTTAAATCCATAATCGTTATTTGAAGGTAAGAAGAACCTCTTTTAAGGCCCTTTATTCTAATACCCACATTTAGACACACACACACACACACACACACACAATCACTGAATTATTGGCCAACCATAAACAAGGCCAGGTGTGTTTTGGTGAGAGAGGTTTCTGGGACCTGTCAGGACAAGATGCATCTCTAAGGCTATAGTCCAGAAGTCTGATATGGAAAAGGGGGATACAGTACCCAGTTTTCACACAGCCGGCAAGGTTAGAAGGTTCACAGAATGACAACATGTGGACTGTTTGTCTCTTGTAGCTTCTGGGTGAGTCACAGATAGCTTCACCCGTTTTCCCCGGTCATAGGAATATCATCAATTTCTTTGTGTTCCATGGTGGAACAAACGTGAGGGCATATGTCCTTAACTCCCTCTCTGCTGGTTTATCTTGACTGTCAATTGCTGCCTTATGTTCCAAATGGGAAGTTCTGGGATCCTGGAAGACTACTTTGGTCAAAAGAATGCTGGCCGTCTAAGGCAGTTCTTTGGCAGCCACGTGTGCCACAGAGGCACATGGCTTGAGTACAGGATATCCTGCAGGCTTGGGGCACGGTGTGACATTGAACCTGCAGATGTGAGCCCAAGACTCTGAAACTTTCCCTGGGAGATGGTGCTATGGACTGCCATCACTGGGTTTCATATAGCTAAAAGCTTGCTTTATAAATGTAGGGAGAAAGAGTGTGACAGAATATTTTCTGCCCCAAAAGAAGAATTAGCTAAAATCTCAGACAGGCTCTGGCATTCTAAAAAGGGAGCACTAGAGAAGTCTTTGTTGGAGGAGAAGACTTGAAACAACGTTATTTAAAATGATGATCTGGGAGCAGATATTTAAAAGCTGAACAGTCTTATTCTTAATTGAGGTTAAAATAGACTTTATTAGGGAAAAAATGGGGGAAAGAAATCTAAATATCCAGAAAAAGAAGAAGTGAAGGCTGACTGCAACACAGTCACTGAAGGAAAAATCAGAATCTATCCATTTCTAACTGGCCTAAACCAAGAAGATCCGGAAAATTTAATGTCAGAAGAGGAAAACAACTATTGATAGTGTGAAAGAGGAGTTCAGATGAAAATTCCAATCTTAAGGAAATGGAAAACTACTTTCATAAGACAGTAAAAGATGCAAAAAAAGGCTAAGTGGACTCAATTCATAAGGAGGAAAAAAGGCTGAAATCTCAAGAACATGTTTGGGAAAAACTCTACATGATAAGGATCATGAGGCTTAGCATCTGACTGCATGCTTGGTGAAGATGACAGATTTATTCGCTGTTCTTAGAGATGACACAGATGGGTGTCACTAGAAGTTAGATATAATGAAAAGGTCAGAGTGGAATGAAGATAAATTATATGAGGGGCTTTGAAGAAACATGTGTGCTCTCAACATGCTTCTTCACAACTTTTTTTTTTAATTTTTATTAAATTATAATTGTGTACATTGGTGCAATCATGGGGCACAATGTGCTGACTTTATATATATTCTGAAATATTTTCATTTAACTATTTAACATAGCCTTCATGGCCTTTTAATCACTATATGAAAACATTTATATTCTACATTTAGTAATTTGCACCTGTACCCTTCTAAGATGCACCGTAGGTGTGATCCCACCAATCACCCTCCCGCCACCCATCCTCCCCCCTCTCCTCCCCTCCCTTGCCCCTTTCCCCATTTCTTGTGCTATAACTGGGTTTAGCCTTCATATGAAAGCTATAGATTAGCTTCATGGTAGGGCTGAATACAGTGGATACTTTTTCTTCCATTCTTGAGATACTTTGCTAAGAAGAATGTGGGCTAATTTATTAATCCATTCGTGGGTTGATGAGCACTTGGGATTCTTCCACGACTTAGCAATTATGAACTGGGATGCAATAAACATTCTGTACAGATATCTTTATTGTGATGTGATTTTTGGTCTTCTGGATATATACCTAGTAAAGGAAATATAGGACGGAATGGCAGATCTATTTTTAGATCTCTAAGTATTCTCCAAACATCCTTCCAAAAGGAATATATTAGTTTGCATTCCCACCAGCAATGTAGAAGTGTTCCCTTTTCTCTGCATCCATGCCAGCATCTCTGGTTTTGGGATTTTGTTATGTGGGCTAATCTTAC
>CAUYON010054569.1:0-11777 GCA_963573935.1 Arctocebus calabarensis
TGACACCTGGCAAAAACTCTGGGAGACGATGCTAGCATACCACTAAAATGGCTCTTAGAAGCCTGGGGAAAGCAATCGCCCACATTAAGAAAACAAAGGTCAAGGTCCAGATCAAGTAGAATGATACTGAAATATTTCTTCTTTTTTTATTGTTTATAAGGTTTCTGGAATTGCTTGTTTTGTAAAATCATTGTGGCCTATGAGTTTATGATAGTTTGAACTTTGTTATTTAATTTAATACATTGCTTAATTACTGTTTTCCTATGAATGATCATACTGTGGTTAATATGTTAGCATAGCAATATTCCCAGATAGTTTTTTGTTTGTTGGGAGGTTGGGCTTTGGGGGCGGCAGAGATAATACTTTTCATGAAATATCTTATTTTATAACAGTGAAATTGCTTTCTCTGTTGTCTTGTGATTTTTTTTTTGAGGTGAAATTTAAGTTTTTGTGTGAGTAGTACTATTATACCTATCTTGAGTGTCTTGTTTGTACTAGATCACATCATACCTTTGTTTAATTCTTAATAAACTGTTCACTTTTTAAAAAAAGAAAGAAAGAAAGAAAACGAAGAATGTTAGAACATCTGAGACAGCGGTAAAGGGGCTCCAAATGCTCAGAAAAATTAAAAGGCAGATATGCTTATATAAGGGGAAAAAATAAAACACCTCACACTGGCCAAGTGTGTCTCAGAGATGGGTTTACAGAAAAGCACGATATTTACTGAAGCATTGAGGAATGTGTTAGAGAGAGAAGCACCAGCAAGTGAGAAATCTATTAACAGCTGTTCTTTCTAAAATAGTTGGGCTTAGAAACAGATTTTACAATCCTGAAATGATAAAGATTTGGATGTAATACTTCAGAAGCAAAGGGTATGTAATTATCACAATGAGTGACAGTGTAATTGCAAATTTTACCTTATTGGGAGCTGGCTATTCTTGTATTTTAAAAAAAAAATCCTAATCTCTATTCTGAGAAACAGTTAAGTTCCTTTGAAATACTTTGATATGTGTAAGGATTTCTTCTAAGCTTTATTAGGAGGGACCAAAGTATTCTTAGTCTCAAGCTAATTTTGCCTTACCAACAAGGAAATAAATATCCTTCTAAGTACCCTAGCATACTCCCCACCTATCTGGTGAGAAGAATGATACCGGACCCTGTGCATCATGCTAAGGGGACAGTTTTGACTGCTCTTTTTTGAAGACCCGGGCACTCTCACCCATGTCTGGTGCATATTCATTCATTCTCTCTCTCTCTCTCTCTCTCTCTCTCTCTCTCTCTCTCCCCCCCCCATGTGTTGGGTTGCCCTCTCCTCCCAAGCATTCATCCCTGAGAACCTTAGCCATGCTGGCCCACCTAAAATTCCAACTCCAACAATTGGAAGCCAAAGATTATATTCATAACATGTAGCCAGATGGTCAAATTGACCAAAATCATGCATTAATTCAGGCACACTTTTGTGAATTTTCTCAGAAAATTATTGGTTGGGTGTGTTCTCTTTCCCCAGAAACCCCAGACATATCTGAAATACAGAAGTAGCACCCTTCTCAACACATTTTATTCAATGACTTAATTAGCAGAAAATACCGTGCAACACCTAAGAAAAAATATCATTGATTGATATTTTTTTAGGAGATTTTAACCTGTAAAACCCAATACACTTATGTAACAGATAAATAGCAATATCTGACCTCTGGGAATTCTTCCTATGGCCTCTTTACCACTTCTTTGCAGTAAACAAAGGTAGATTTCCTGCCTTTCCAATGTCCCTAATTTCTGAGAACCTGTTGTTCATTCATAGCAGTAAGTCCCCACAGTCATGTTGGAATCCCATACCCCATGCCCACAAGGGGTAGATGTACAAGGCAATAGAAGCCCAGGAGATTCTCTAACAGGTATCTAAAATAAGCCCTAGAGGTGCCAGTTAATTTCTTTGGTGCCTAAACTGAGATGACCTATATGTATATCTCCTTGCAGCTGTCACATGGAAAAACAGAGAAAGACAACATGCAGAGAGAAGGTATTAAAGAACAGATACAAAGAGAAATAGAAATTACTTAGGAGAAATTAAATAAAGGTATTGATAACTTTCCAATACCTGGTGATCTCTTGTGTAAGACACATCTACATGTCTTTGATGTTAAGTTCTAGTACAAAACCACTTTCATAAATGTTCTTTTTTCATTTAAACTAATATAACAAAAAAATTAACATAGCATGGCTTGTTTTGTTGTCTTCTATTGTGCCACTAAAATTTATTCAGTAAAGGAAAATTTTTCTCTTGCCCTTGGATAAAATCCTTTCCCTGGTAAGCCCCATAAGTCTCCTGTTCTTGTTGAAAGTTGAAAATATCCTCCAGTCATTTTAAAATCCAAAAACTGTCTTGGTTTTCTGATTAAAATAGTCCAGCCCTAAACCATAACGCCCGTTCGGCTTTCCTCTGAGGCTACTGCTGAAGGTTAGACCCTGGCAACTGGGAGGAAGTGAAGCAAAGGAGCGTCATCATTTTCCTTCTCTATTTAACATTGTCTCCTCCTTGGCAAGCGCGATTTCAACCTCCCAACATTGAATACAGGACACAAACAGGGCCCGGGGTTCAGGGTGGACATACACGGGGAGTGCAGTTATCACCTGGCAAAGGACCCCACTAGTGTCGGGTGTCCAGATGCCAAATCTATCTCATTAGAACCTTTGTGAGCATTGCAGAGATGTTCCGTTCACCTCATGCTAAGTCCCTTTGGCTACCATTCCTGCAACATGACAACCCATACTACGTAAAAGTCCCTCTTGGAACACTCAAGTTCTCGGAGAGGTTCACTTGGGCAGAATTACAAATGGCTCCGCCAGCCCAGCCTTTGCTGAGATGAGGCCTACCCTGGGTGCACAAGAACCATGCATTTCGTGCAGAGCTGTCCCTCAGAGGGAGGTTACATTTGAAACAGACCTGTGTTCTTTTTCTGCCCTGTGGCTATCTGCTAACAGCAATAGTCTCTCCCCAGACTAGCAGATAATTTTATGTTTTCTGAGTTGTCCTATTGAATTAACACCATTTCCACCTCCTCTTTCTTGAGAAGTGGTAATCAGGACAAGAGTTCACAAACCCCTTCATTTTTCTTCCCTTGATCCTTATGAATAATCGACCTGGGTCATGGTCCCTGAGGGAGGTTTGAGGGTCTGAAAACTAATTTTCTCACTCACGTTGAATTTGGTATTTCAATATAGCCCCTTTTCTTTATGTGCACTGCCTATTTTATCTTGGGGCCACAGTCAAAAGTTAAATTATATCACGTACCTTCGCCATCAGTTGGTTTCGTTACTGCCTCTCGTACCCCTGTCTAATAACAATTAACGAAGCACTCTGCCAGGAGTAATCTGCCTGGATCATAGGGCTCATGAACCGAAAAGTAAATCTCAGTAACTGCGAAAGTTCATGGAAGGCAACCATTTGCTGAATCAAGAATTTGAATCCCATTACCTAACAAACTAGAGAACCATCTAACATTCTCATCCATATGCGATTTCAATTTCCTTTACCCCTATTGGAATAGATAATAACTCTTGTGAGATGGTTGAAGAAAATACTATTCTTATTTTAAATAGAATGTTTTTAAAAAATAAATGTCAAAGATATCTAATGCTGGAGTATAGAATATGACTGTAGCTTAGATCTATGATTTTTAGAAGTCATCTGATCATTCATTGAATAAATACTGAGGACCTGCCATGTGCAAGGCATTGTAATGGGTATAAATACTGAATAAAATAGGCACAATTTCTGCTCCTTTGAAGTTGATTACCTATATTTGTTCCAGCTGAAAACAAGGAAAAAAAAAGGATTTGTGAAATGATTTCTGCTCTGCCTCACTTACTCATCAAAAGAGAAAAAAAATTGATGAAAGGTAAAATCTGCTGAGTTTATGGTGTGAAAATATGCACAGGCATTGTGTACCTTTCATCCAAAATGTGAATCTTTAGAAACCCAGATTGCTTATACAGATTCTTTTCATGAGATAAACATAAATTCTGAAGAATTATCTCTGAGATTGTTGGGAAAGCTCTAAGCCCACTAAAACAGTTACCCACAAGTCCTGCCTTCCACCAGTTTGGGTATCTAGACTCAGACAGGGCAAACCTCTACGTCATGAATATTTAAAAACCTGCTTTACGGGTGGTGCCTGTGGCTCAAAGGAGTAGGGCGCCGGCCCCATATGCCAGAGGTCATGGGTTCAAACCCAGCCCCAGCCAAAAAATCACAAGAAAAATTTATTATTATTTTAAAACAAAAACAAAAACAAACCCTGCTTTACAAAGCTTTGCCAAAAGTGACTCCTGATGAGCTGCATTGGTATTTCTGAGTCCTTTGTGTGTACTTTGCCAGTTCCTGCTATGATTACACACTGATTGGTGATTCTGTTGCAGATTTTGGAAACCAGTGCCGTCACTTGAGGAACAACTCCCTATTCAGGCAAATTTAGAATCAAATCCAGAACACTCTTGAGACAAAGAGGGCAGCCATTCGTAATATGCCAAAACAAGAGTTACAAACCAGCAGGCAGCAACTTGTGGTCACCCTCAATGAGTTTTCAATCAAACTATCTGAATGTTGAGTCTAGGATGTTTGCTTCTCTTATATGGCAGAATAAAAATATAACTCTAAAGAAAGGGAGATGTTGTCACAACGTGAGGAGACATATACTGTGTGTAGAGACGAATGGCTGTGCCCTGTGCATTCTTACATACTAACACTTCTAAAGAAAAAAGACATGAAATGAAACTTTTCAAATGAAGATAGACTAATGGCCAACAAACTCATAGAAAAATGCTCAACATCTCTAATCATTAGGAAAATGCAAAAATGAGAATGGCTTATATTAAAAAGTCCAAAAACAACAGATGCTGGAGTGGCTTTTATACACTTTTGTACACTTTTGGAACTTTTATCCACTTTTGGTGGGACTGCAAACCAGTGTAACCTCAATGGAAAACTGCATGGAGATACCCTCAAGGAACTTCAAGTAAACCTACCATGTGATCCAGCAAACCCACTGCTGGGGAAAAAAAATCATTTTATAAGGAGTACACCTGCATTTGAAAGTTGATAGCAACACAATTCACAATCACAAAGGTGTGGAAACAGTCCCAGTTAGATTAATATGGTGTATGCATACTATGGAGTACTACTCAGTCATCTAAAAAACATGGCGATTGGTATCTTTTTGTACAACATGGAGGGAACTGGAAACCATTCTTCTAAGTGAAATGTCACAAGAATAGAGAAACAAATACATGTTTTCAATACCAATTAAGTGCACGTGTGGAAGTAAATCAAAATGAAAATCAAGCTTGGGGGAGGGGAGGAAAAAGGTATGGGTAACTTCATAACTATTGGGTTCAGTGCACATGATCTGGGTGAGGAGCGCACTGAACATGTATAACTTTGACTCAATCTGTACAAAAATAGAGTATGTAGAAAAACATGTACCCTCTTACATTTTAAAATAGAACAATTAAAGGTTTATAAAACAACTGCTAAAGACAATAGCCACTGAAGAAAGGAAACACTATTCACTTCCCAGATGCAGGTGGGTCACTCATAGACCCTCTCAGTTAATAACTAGAGTGCTCATGGTGAGCGTGACATGTAATCCCATCATGAAAACAAATCAGATCATGTGGGAGCAATCGCAGATTCTGCAAGAGTAACTTTGCCAACTCACAGAGTGCTTGAGGAAGTTTAGGCTCCAGTAACTTACCAATTATTTATTCTAAATTTTAATAAAATTTATTTTCTGCATGTACACCTACACTACAGAACCTTTTCTGTCATTAGCACTCAAATGTTAGGGTTCTTTGTGTAATTCAAGGTTACGTCTTTGTCTGATACACTCAATAGCTTCTGAGATCATCTCCCATTCCCAGAGTGCTATAAATAAGTGGGATTTCTCACTAACAACCAATCAGAAATCTTCAGGTTCTGACAATATTATTGGTATTTGCTAGTGACACAAAAAGTCATAAAAAAATATTTGAACAAATTATCATTGGGGATTATCTCTACTATTAATCTTCTATAAAAATGAAAAATAATGGATTTACTGTACATATTCTCTTTACCCTTTATTTTGTTTCTTCATTCATTCATTTATTCAACCAATGTGTGTGCCTACTGGGTACCAGGCATTGTGTTTTATTGTAATGACACAAAGGTGAAGAAAGCATAATATGTCTTCTGCCCTTAGAAAACTTCCCACTTAGTGGAGGAGACAAACCACAAACAAGGTAACAAACATTAAGAGACCAAGGTCCAGTCTGAGACACTAGAAAATAACACAAGAACATAGTCAAATGGAGTGGCCAAAGAAAGCTGGGAGAGAAGGTGAAATTTAGGTCCTGAAGGGATAGGAAGTCTCCACTTGCTGCATTTTTATTATCCTCAGATTGTCTCTCTTGTTGTATTTCTTCAAATTTCTAACTCAAGTCCTACTCCTATGCATTTTCTTTTCTCTCATACATATTTATTTGGTTGCCTTATTAATTTATTCTCCTCTCTGTGTTCTCTGTTTTCTTGGTCACTGTGTGTATAGCCTCTCAGCATGACATGCTTAAGGGAAGTCACCATTTTTCTCTGGTACATAGGAATTTCAGTCAAATTCCTTCCATCATCATTAACCTCATGTTCATAGCGTTGTCACATTACACTGGAAAACGCGGTTTCAGATGTGAAACAAGGGTCAGAGCACATTCTACAATAATTCTACAAATTATTTGAATTTTCTTATATAAAGAGAATCTTTTTTAGTAGGAAAAAGATAGTTTAATCAGTCTGGAAGGCTACTTGTCCCATGCACATGACTCAGTTTTCTTCTCTTTTTTACTTTTCTGACTCAAAATTGTGATGAGAGACTTCTGAACCCTAACAGAGAACCTGCCTCGGCATAAGAAGGTATTTGGAATCATTTTATGTAACCATGTCAACAAATGTGCTGTGCTGTATGCTGTGGAAAATATGTGCAGCCTTTTCCCTCTGGGTTTGCAATACAGCAGGGAGTAAGACCTGTTCCTTTGTCACTATGCAACACAAATCCATCCAGGCCTCACTCATCTACTGATAATAAATGGAATTCAAATTAACAGCAAGAACTCTAATTGCATTCATTCTTTCCTTATCACTGAAGTGTGGCTTTCCACCCCATCCTGAGTGCCCACAGATGCTTCTGCAATGGTGTCTCCTACGTGGTATTGGTTCCTCCCAGGAGGGACTGGTATTCTGCAGTTTCTGACAAGCACTGTGATCTCACATGGGGAACATGGTCCTTTCAGTTTTTATTTATAACCCACTCCTCTAGTACCCAGCTTTGTTATTATACCTTCCTGGCTCCTCTCCTCTGCATAAGCCTGCTCCAAAGAGGCACCTCAGGCTCCATGAAAACAGATGTGTGCTGTCACGTTATCTAATCAGTGGGCCACACTTGGCTGCACACCGCAGAGACAGTCACTGCTTATTCTGACCACCTGCCCCTAGGCCAATTACAGCCGTCACCAGGAGTTTTATAAAAGGGGGACAGCACAGAGTAATGCTTAGCTTCCCCAGAGTTACCAATTTAACCTAAAGTGTTAAAGAGGAGCCTCCATTTCTCAATGAATGACTAGATCTGAGATCATGAGGTCTGGAGGAAGTCTGTGTCAGGAGACTGGGACCCCAACTCAAGATGTTGTCAAACAGCTTCTTGACTATTCAATAGAGAACCCCAAAACCAACCATCCCCAAACCCCAAAATTCACCCTTGGTCACAATCTGTGTTGATTCCAGCAAGGCTAATTTCATTATTTCCTTTATCCTTTTTATGTTACCACAAGAAGCCAAGACATTACCCATTACCTACGCACTTATCCCCACTAGGAAATGAAAATCAGATCCCCTAATCCTCTCCCCTACAACCTCCTCAACTTCTAAAACTCTTCCACTATGCCCTCTAAAATTCACTATTCATCATCATCGAAATCCCCTATCTAAATATTTCTAAATGTTGAGTTTATTTTATGGCTCTAACGTAAATCTGATTATCCCCTCAGGAGCCTCCTTCCCTTCCAGGCCTCTTAAGTGTTAGATTTTTTTTTTCCTCCCACATTCTTCAGAGCATTGGATTCCTGTTCTACTTGCTACTTCTACGCTATTTTCACCATGCCCTCCACGTTAGTAAATCTAGCGCTCCTGATTCATCTTCATCTTATATCCCCTATGTGCCATGCTGGATGAAGTGAACAACCTGCTCTTACTCAATGTACGTGTGCTCACTTCTCTTGGAACCCAAGACACATCATCATTCTTGACTTTCCTCCAGCATCTCTGATCATTTATTCTCCACCTCTTTTGATAACTGTTTTTTCTTTTCACTGTTCTCTTGATAAAGAAGAGCCTCAGACTTCCTCCTCTATAAACAATTTTGTAGGTGTCAATTACATGTGTGTGCATTCCCATAAATATCTGTATGTACATTTGTGTAGGTATATCTCAGACCTTTCCTGAATTCTAGGCTGGTATATGCAATAATCCTGTCCACAGCTTCACTCGGTTGTCTGGTACCACAAAGTTACTATGCCCAAAATTGAACTGTTAAGTATGCCCTCCAAACCTACTCCATCCACAACTTTTCCTTTCCCTGTTAAAAACAATTCCATACTTATAGTTGCTCAGGCCAAAATTCCTTTGACTCCTTCCTTTCCTTCATACTACACATTCAAAGACCTGCAAATGCAAGGGGCTTGCTCTGCCTTGATCACCAGAAACTGACTGCATCTGACGTCCTCCACTGCCACCACCCTAGCTCCATGCTGCAGCATTCCCACCATAGATTTCTGTTGTTCCCTGTTCTTGCCTACTGTCTGTTCTCAACCCAGAAGCCAGAATGCACCTTATGAAATGTAAGTCAGATAATATCTGTTATCCCCATGTTCAGAACTCTCCAACGGCTCTTCATTTCATTCAGAGTAAAACCCAGTGTCCAAGATGATGTGTAAGGCCTAGTAAGATATGACCCCTGAGACATCGCGATATGATCCAACCATACTTAGAACTAGGGTCTTGCACTGTTTGCTCCCCTTCTCTAAAAGTTCATTCCCCAGATTGCCACATGGCTAATCCCCTCACCTTACTAACTTTTTGTTCTAATGACCTTCTCCATGGGGCTATTCTAGCCATTTGATTTCAAATTTACCTGCCACCTCCCTGGCACCCAGAACTCCTGATTCCCTTTGCCCTGCCCTTACTTTTCTTCTTTTCCAAAATGTATGCCATCTTCTAACATACTATATCATCAACCCAAGTGCCTATCAATATGTGAGTGGATTAACAAAATATGTATATGTACCATGGAGTATTACTCAGCCATAAAAAATGATAATGAACTAATACCTCTTTTATTAATCTAGATGGAACTTGATACCATTCTTCAAAGTGAAGTGTCATAAGAATGGAAAAATAAACCCTATATGTGTTCACTATTAAATCAGAACTAATCGAGGAACATTTATATGCACACCTGGAAATAACACTTATCGGAAATCAAGCAGGGGGGTTGGATGGGAGGAGTAAATTTATACCTAAGGGGTATAACATGACAATGTACATTATCTGGGTGATGGGCACACTTACAACTTTGATTCAAACTGCACAAAAGCGATTTATGTAAGCAAAATATCTATGTCCTCTTAAATATTCTAAAATAAAAGATGAAAATTTAACTTACCTGTCATGTCCATTGTTTCATATCTGCCCCAGAACTCAGATATTTTTATTTTGTTCATTGATGTATTCCAGCTCATCACACAGTGCCTGACATATTGTATATGTTCAACAAATATCTGTTCTGTTCAATCTAGGTTAAATCTAGGATCTAAAGAAATGTACAGAAATTGTAGTATGTGTTCTCCAAAGAAGGAGGCACATAGAAAGTATTCCAGGAACATGGATAAAGGAGATTTTGTGTCTACTAGAAGTAATGAGTGAAGTTTTATGAAATAGTGGACTATAAATAGAGCTTGACAGGTGGGTAAGCTTGTATTGCCAGTGGTAATAATAGAGGAAGGACATTGCAGAAAAGGGGAAAAAATCATCAAATATTGAACCACAAAAATCATAGAATATTTGTAAGAGATAAAAGGTATTTGGGGTTGACCAAAATCTAGACCCTAGGGGTAGAAAATTGAGATATAAAGCTGGAAAAGCAAATAGGATTTATAGGCAAGGAATTTTAATGTCACAAGCAAAGTTTAGACAATATTCTGTATGCATTAAGGAACTAACAAAGGATTTCACATTCAGAAAGGATAAAATTAGACAAGGGAGCTTCACTAGTGTAGGAAGGAAAGGAAAACAAGAAAAATCTGCTGTAAAACTGTGGAAGAGAGAATGTGAGGTACTTAATTAGGGAATGCTGTAGATATTTTTAAAGAAGAATGTAAGCTTTCTATATTCAGAGATATAGAATTAATATATCATGATGAATGAATGAAAATATGAGAAAGCTTATCAGAAATGAAAAGGTGAAGGTTTCAATTATAAATGAATTCAAGTAGAAAAGGGAATACAAGATGGAGAAGGTGCTTTTTTTTTAGGTTTGTTTGTTTGTTTGTTTTTATTAAATCATAGCTGTGTATGTTCGTGTAATCATAGGGTACAATGTGCTGGCTTCATATAAAATCTGAAATATTTTCATCCAACTGTTCAACATAACCTTCATGGGATTTTCATGGTATTGCATGAAAACATTTGTATTCTGCATTTAGTAAGTTTCACCTGTACCCTTCTAAGATGCACCATAAATGTGATCCCACCATTTACCCTCTCTCCACCCATCTGCCCCCTCCCCCCCTTGCCCCTTTCCCCATATTCTTGTGCTATAAATGGGTTATAGCCTTCATATGAAAGCTATAAATTAGCTTCATAGTATGGCTGAATATATTGGATACTTTTTCTTCCCTTCTTGAGATACTCTGCTAAGACTTCTACATTGCCGGTGGGAATGCAAACTAATAAGTTCCTTTTGGAAAGACATTTGGAGAATAGTCAGAGATCTAAAAATAGACCTGCCATTTTATCCCATAATTCCTTTACTTGGTAAATACCCAGAAGAACAAAAATCACATTATAACAAACATATCTGTACCAGAATGTTTTTTGCAGCCCAATTCATAATTGCAAAGTCATAGGAGAAGGTGTTTTTAATTTGGAAGTATACTTGAGAAATCCAGAAAAAGTGTTAGAAATACACATTTGTGGCCCAGATGAGAACTTTCAGTTGGAACTATGTACACATTTGTGATTTTGTTTGTTTGTTTGTTTGGGATTCATTGAGTTTCAGAGAATAAGGGTACACTGATTGCATTTGTTAAGTCAAGTCCCTCTTATAATGGTGTGCTGCCCTGAGAGGTGTGCAATACACTGTTACCCTCATACCCAACCCTCCTCCCCCTCATTCCCCACCCCCCAACATGTATTAGGTCATCTACTGCCTTCATATTAGAATTGATACTTTGGATTCTTGCTTCTCCATTCTTATGATGCTTTACTGAGAAGAATGTGTTCCAACGCACTTAAATGACTCTAATCATGACCTATGTGGGTTGCTAAACTGAAGGAAAAAAAAGGAAAGAAATCACCATATTGCCATACTTCAGAGCTTTACTTTCTAATCAAAATCAATAGAGATTGTCTATAGGACATAGAACGGACTAGAAATGCTGCCTTAAAGTTTGTCCAAATATTATCTTAAATCTTA